>JACEIK010002632.1:148193-163892 GCA_018107945.1 Datura stramonium
CCCCTACTTTCTGATTTCTTCTCATCAGCCATTAATGGCGTCCACTTTTTCAAATTTCTTCTTCAAAATTTCTTTCAAATTTGACGTGAAGTCCGGAAAGTCTTCATTTTCTACCTATAAATACCCCCCTCTAGAAAATTGAGAGGCAGATTCACAATTTCTAAGAAAAATTCCACATTACATTTTCAAATTTTTAGAATTAAGTTTCAAAAGCTAAGTCTTGGTTTTGAAGTTCTAAGGTTCAAAGGTTCACAATAATTTACTAAAAATCTTCTCACTCTGCTAATCGCTTTTCCCTCTGTTTTGCTTTTGGTCTGAGTTGAATCTTTAAGAGGGGCAAGTTCAAATTTGAGACTTTCGAAGCCTTGGTTTGCTGCTCCATGGAAGGTCTCACCTTCGACCTCTTCATCTTACTTTTCCACTTTTATTTATGAGTCTTTCTTTATGTTTCCCCTGTGATAAACGTTCTGTGAGTATGTAAATGTGTTGGTCATATAGATTATGATCCTAATTTGTTGGTACTATTGAATAACCTTCATCTTCTCTTATGTATAAATATATATTTGTGTGTAGTTGATAAGCAAAATTCCCTACTTCTTCTCTAGTTTTTTTTCCCTTGAAAAAACATATATGTGGTTTGTATCCAGTAGTCTCCACCATTTTTTTGTAATAAGGAAAGAGTATCTGTATTTAAAATTTATGATCAGTTCATTTAGAATACAAGTTCATTGGAATTGTTGTAAACACATATCTTCTCTTGTACCGGAAATATGTATAGGTTATTAATACTTTATTTTTACCATCTCGAATCTTGAATGTATAATAGTCAAACAATTGACTTGATTATGAGATGGACTAACTTTTTGGAATCAATGAACTATTAACACTATTGAAATCGTGGTGGATATTTTAATATTTTGATGATTCGTTCTAAATGGAATCTTATTAACTCAAAAAAAAACTATTATTAGTTACCCTATATTCATATTTGTGGAAAAGAGTTTAAAGATTGAAGAATGTATATCACGTGTTGTGCTTGGGGATTATTTTTCTTTAGATCTCTTTATGTGATACTTTTTTAGTAATAAATCTCCAATTAGAGTATTAGCTTATAGGTTCCACGAATATTGAAATGAAAGTACAGGTTAGTAAACTGTTATCTTTAGTCAACTCCTCTTCTTGGTCACTGGTTAGTTTGTTCATAAATATGGATTTTAGCATTTTTACTCTCTTCGTATTTGCTTTGGCTCTATATGTCTGTCCAAGAATAACACATGATAATTTTGTACAATAAGTATATGTAATTTTGCTTGGCGATATATCTCTTTCTATCTTACATTCTTATATTATCATCAGCCTCTAATCTTTATTTTTATTTTTTGTTGTTTGGATGATTTAACGGGAGAGTTGGAGTTCTCATAGAAACTCTTTTTTGTCCCAAGATATTTGGGCCAACAACTATAGAAATCGCAATCCTGGATCTCGTTTCTAGCACTCAACCTTGGCGCCTTAACGCCGCTTTTATTTCATATATGTGTGTGTTATCTTTTCACAATTGTTTATTAAATTATCACTAAATCCCTTATTGTTTGTGTTTTATTTTTCTCGTAGAAATTACTTTGTCTCTATCATTGATTACCATCTGAAGTATGGTACTTTTTGCTTCCGCTAAAAGGAATAGCCGTAAAAAAAATATTAATACTTACGTTTTTTAAAGTTGTCTCATTAGGTGAATAGGATTAAAATATGAGGAAGTGTGTTGAAAGATTGATTCGCCTAAATGAATGAAATCAATTTGCTAAAGAGGGATTTTATTAACAAGTTTTTGCATGGAATGCTACTGAAATACAGTAGTCTTTAATTTTTACTCTTTATATGTGTAGTTTTTAGCTTTTTTCATTAGTATCCATTAAATAATAATTTATGGATAATATTATTCTTATCTTACTCATTAATTTTCTCATTTTTTTTAATTCAGTTCATTCTTCTCAATGAAAAAATTGTGCCTTGACGCATTATTTTTTTTCTTAAAACATAATTTCCTTTTTCTTGAGACATAATTTCTTTCTTTTTGAGGAATAAGTTTTTTTCCTCGAGGCATAATTTTCTTTTTCCTTGAGGTATTGTTTCTTTCTCCTTGAGGCATTATTTTTTTAATTGAGACATAATTTTTTTTATTGAGGCATTATTTTTTTTCTTGAGACATAATTCTTTTTCTTAAGGCATAATTTTTTTTTTGAGGCATAATTTCTTTTTTCTTGAGGTAAAGTTTCTTTTTTTCTTGTCATGTCCACCTTGGAAGGCATGACTGGCACCTAGTGCCACCTTGGAACCTGACTGACCTAGCTAGGCTTATGCACATCTGGTGCATGCCTACAACTCAATTTCAAGAAAACAACAAGCTATATCTCAGCTGTAAATACAGCTTCCGGCCGACAAGGCTATATAGCCACCTATAAAGGAAAACAGCTACTCAACAACCAACAATAGAAAGGAGTCCTATGTGGGCCAACAAGATCATCATGCCGTCTATTTTTAACTGGACTGTAAATCAGGCAACTCTAACTATACTATAGCCGACAAGGCCAATATTTAACAGCTAAACAAGGCCCCACGCAGCTATCACACAAAATAAAGCATATATAGGCCTCACACAGCCAACAACAAACTAACCACAGGGAGATTGTAAATCTGCAAGCCTCTAGAGAGTAGAATATTGGTTGAGACAAGCCCCGACCTACCCATACTATAGAATCAAAAAGCACAAACCTTCTAACTAATCATCTCCGGAGGAGGGAAGCTAATTGTACTGCTGACTCGGGCTGAAAGTTAAGAAGGTCTTGATCCGTGTCTATCCACACCTGCAGGCAAGTAATGCAGCGCCCCAAGGGTGGGCGTCCGTACAATATATACTGAATATGTAAGGCAATAACTGAAAATAACTGAATAAAACTCAAGATGAAATTGAAAATAACTGAGTGAGAGAGATAGAGGTATAACCTGAATAACTTAACTTTTTATTGTTTGATATAATATAAATAGTGCAAACAAAACCTTACCTAGCCCCCATGGCGTGGCGGAGAGTGCTGGGGAGACCAAGATGAAAATAGCTACTCAACAACCAGCAATAGAAGGGAGTCCTATGCGGGCCGACAAGAGTGCCATGTTGTCTAGTTTTAACTGGAATGTAAATCAGGCAACTATAACTATACTATAGCCAACAAGGCCACTATTTAATAGCTAAATAAGTGCCCACGTGTCCATCACACGAAATAAAGCATATATAGGCCCCACACGGCCAACAACAAACTAACCACAAGGAGACTGTAAATCTGCAAGCCTCTAGGAGTAGAATATTGGTGGAGACAGGGTCCTGACCTACCTATACTATGCAATCAAAAAGAACAAACCTTATTGTCGCGCCTCATTTTTCTCGCGAAAAGTGGGATTCGACATGTGACAACTCTTGAAGGATTATTCAAGAGAAAGAGTCGCCACCTAACGAATTATGGTGCGTTAGGGCACCAGAATAAACTAATTAAAAGGAATTCTTGTTTTAACTAGCCTAGATTACCAGAGGCGGGTAAGGGTTCAAGTTACCTCGAAAGGAAGGTGTTAGGCACCTTGCGAAGTCCAAAAATGTGGATTCCTTCTGGATTCATTAATTATATGGGGAAAATTAGTGATAAAGTAAGGTCAATTTTAACTTTTGCTTATGTAAAACAAGTTAAGTAAATTATATGATCAAAATAATAAAGTGTTTAAATAGCATTGTAATTAAAATAAACAAAATTAGATAAAGCGAGAAAGATATAATGCAAGGAATATAATTTGTCCAAATAATTATTTACAAGCAAAGACAAATAACAAATAAACATTAAATTAGAAGAACAATAACAAAACAAATAAATGAAAATTTTAATGATTGGACTGAACCTCAAAGAGGCACCTGCGTATCCCGAAAGGGAATCAGGTCAAACATAGTTTTGCCTTTAAAGTGGGGGGGGGGGATTTTAACCTAACGGGATCACCCCGTGCAACTAAAATAATACTTCACAGTAATTTAAGATTGCTCGTATTATTCAGCGAGCACATACTATCATGTCACACTACCCACCTAATTAATTAATTATTAGTCTTAAATCGCTCTAAGTGAAGGAAAATTAACGCCCTAGCATGTGCCTACCTTTCCCAATCTTAATGTCCAAGAGGCATTTGGACTACTATTTTAGAGTTTGGGTCTAAAATTCCTAGGGGGTTTTAAATATAAACGTCAACAAGTAGGCAAGATTCAAATAATTCATACCGAAAAGGTTTCAAATAAGCCTCTTTATTGAATAAGCAATGGTAAATCCTATAGGCCTAATTTCTATTATGGCAGATCCTACAAGCATGATATCTAATGCAAAAAATGTCAAATTTAAATATGTAGCATACTATAAACACAATTAGACAAGAATAAAATCCGTATTTGATCCTATAGGCATGATTTCTATTATGAGAGATCCTATAAACATGATATCTAATATCTAATGATCAATTAGAGCACTTAAATTGAACATGTTATTATTCATTTTGTTTACTGAATGTCTAAGGCTAATAACTCATGCTTCACATAAATCGGTGCCTCACACACTAAACACAGATTGATTTGAGATGATTCACGGGTCATTAGCATGAGGACTGAATAGAGATAAGCAGATAAAAATTGTTATAGAACCACAATTAGCGACTAACTCCGTAGAAATGCTCCCTGCAGTCTTATACTTCGATACCCGAAGTTAATTTGAATTTGGACGGTGTTTGGCAGCGTAATCGGAATAAAATTATATATTCTATTCATCCCTATCTTTACTGATCGCGTGGTATATATGGAGAATGATAATAATCTAAGGGTGAGGCCTATATATACTTGCAGCAAAATACATGGAAACGTGGCACGCTGGCCAACGCGCTGTTTTGGCTACGTGCCACGTTGGCTAACGTGGAGGTCCCAGCTCTGTGCCACTTTGCCCCTTTGGGCAGCGCGGTTCGGCCTCCTCTTGCGAAATTTCAACTTGGCACTCGTTCGGCCTTTCCCCGGGCCCTTTTCTCGCACGTAAGGCATCCTAAAACTTCCAACCAACATGCGAATAGGCCAACTACATTCTAGAAACTTACAGGGTGTAACAGTAATTACATATAATATTGAAAAATTAAAAACTTGAAATTAATGTAATAAAATATTTTAGAAGTAGAATTTAAAATAATTATGAAAAAAATTCAAATATGTATGCTAATTAATGCTAGAATATTACGAATGCGAATTAAATAATTTCGTTAAAAAGATAATTTTAAAATATGCATATATATATTAATACGCAACTTAGACGGGGCACGGGGAGATCAAAATTGGGTGTCAACACTTCTAACTAATCAGCTCAGGAGGAGGGGAGCTAACTATACTACTGACTCGGGCTGAAAGCTAAGAAGGTCCTGATTTATGTCTATCCGCACCTGCAGGAAAGTAATACAGCACCCCAAGGGTGGACGTCAGTACAATATGAATCGAATATGTAAGGAAATAACTGAAAATAACTTAATAAAATTTAAGATGAAACTAAAAGTAACTGAGTGAGAGAGATAGAGGTATAACCTAAAAAACTTAACTTCCTACTGTCTGATCTAACAGTAAATAGTGCAAAGAAGAACCTTACCTGGCCCCCATAAGCCAGAAAGTACAACCAGCACAGAATAACCCACTCGGGGCCCCCATAAGCATTTGCGAACACACTTCAATCTATATATCCCTAACAAGGTCAAAACGAGTCAACTAATAACTATAGCCAACCTGCCAATCCCCTGGGTCTGCAATTGAGCCTGCTCGGCCCCTGAACTGTAGCTATGTCTGAGTCCGGCGGACTCCTGTTGTCTGTACCCCGGGCACCAGGCTCGACGGGGGTGTAGTGCCAATACGGCATATAAATAGTTCAGTCATGGAATGGACTGTATAAGGTCCTCGGACCTCATCTTTATCTCTCGCGGGCGGCATACCGCTCCTTGGAGCGACGTCATCTAGCCTCTGGCGGGCAACGACACGTCTAGTAACCCTGGGTTGGTCATGGAAGGCTATACAGGGTAAAATCAATCCCAAATTAAACATAAATACTGATCTCAGCTAACAACAATAGCTATTCTCAATAACAAGACTTCTGGCTCTCTTATGGGATTCAAACTATATTGCAGTACTATAGAAACTAACTTGCGGAAGGAATTCTCCTTAACATACCTCGATTGTCGTTTTCCGAACAACTGACGAGTTTCAACTTGTACTCAACAGCTTCCTCAGATATAACCGTAATACTGGGAGAAAGAGCCTAATTTCAATATGAAATTTGGCTTAAAATGATAACTTTCGATATTAATAGCTACTATAATTAAACTACATAAAATACGGTCGAAAATGTATAATATCCCGAGGGTTCAGAAGGGAGAAATGCTTACTTGATGCCTGTGATCGTATAGAAATCAGTTCGGAGCAATTCTGACAACTTTTGCTCGGCGGGGTTACGATTTGCCTGGCGAATTTCGAGAAAATAACTCCATAGTAATGCTCCCTGTAGGCTTAGAACTCGATATCCAAAGTTAATTTAAATTTGGACGGCGTTTAATAGCGTAATCGGACGAAAATTAATTGAATTCTTCATATCTCTCTCTCTCTGGTTGAAACTATTTGAAGGAAATGAACTACAATTAAAAGGAGGGGCCATACATATAGGCTAGGCCGGTGGCAGAGGGGCACCCCGTGTCTCCTAGGACACCAAAACCAGCCCCATGTCGTGCCCCTCATAGCGCCAGAGTGCTGGCGCGCCGTGTTGGTCAATTCCCTGTTGGCTGGCATGCCGCACTGTCCCTTCGCGGCCTAGCCTCACCTAATCCTTCTTCTGAGGCTTCTCTACACGCGTCGTACACTTTTTATTCATCACAAATCCACGTGTGCGCTTACTAGTCGTCAACTTTTACGGTGTGTAATATTTCTTGAGGCATAATTTCTTTTTTTCTTGCATAATTTTTTTCTGCTTGAGGCATAATTTCTTTTTTTTTTCTTGCATATTTTTTTCTTGATGCATAATTTTTTTTTGAGGCATAATTTTTTTTAAACAAAATATTTTTTAGTGAGGCATAATTTTTTTCTTGAGGCGTAATTTTTTTTTCCTGAGACATAATTTTTTTTCTTGAGGCCTAATTTATTTTTTCTTGATAACTTTTGCCCTTCAAGAATAAATTGTGTAATATTTCAATAATTTTAATATTATTCGTATAGGGTTTATACTCAATTTTTGGATGTTTATTGGTTGAAAAAAAATAAAAGTATGCCCCAAAGGCACAAGTCATGGCATAAGGCATAAGTGCAGAATATTAATTGGGTAAAAAATAAAATTATGCCCCAAAGGCACAAGTCATGGCAAAAGGTATAAGTGCAAAAAGTTAATTGGATGAAAAAAAATGAAATCATTCCCCAAAGGCACAAGTCATGGCATAAGGCATAAGTGCAAAAAGTTAATTGAATGGAAAAAAAATAAAATAAAATCATGCCCCAAAAACACAAGTCAAAAACACAAGTCATGGCATAAGCGCAAAAAGTTAATTGGATGGAATAAAATAAAATTATACCCTAAAAGTCACAAGTCATGGCACAAGGCATAAGTGTAAAAAATTTATTAGATGAAAAAAAAAATTATGCCCTAAAAGACACAAGTCATGGTAAAAGGCATAAGTGTAAAAAATTTATTAGATGAAAAATAATGAAATGTTACTCCAAAAGGCACAAGTAATGGCATATGGCATAAGTGTAAAAAGTTTATTAGATGGAAAAGAAAAAATGAAATTATGCCCCAAAAGGCACAAGTTATGGCATAAGACATAAGTGCAAAAAGTTAATTGGATAAAAAAAATAAAAGAAAATCATGCCCCAAAAATACAAGTCATGGCATAAGGAATAAGTGTAAAATATTTATTAGATGGAAAAAAATTCTAAATTATGTCCCAAAAGGCACAAGTCATGTCATAAGGCATAAGTGTAAAAAGTTTATTAGATGGAAAAAAAATTGTTACACCCCGTAAGTTCCTAACGTTTAGAAGTGCATATCCATACGTGAGTCAAGAGTTTCAGAGTATGATGTGTGCGAGAAAGGGCCCGAGGAAAGGTCGATCGAGCACGGAATCGAGGTTGTGCGGGAGAAAGCCGGAGCAGGCTGCCAGAGGGGCAACGTGTCACGGACCCCTCTGTGGCGCGTTGGACTCCGTGGCATTCCCGTGTTTTGGCGCGATGGGGTCCGTGCCACGGACCCCCTGTCCACCACCCAAATGTTGTATATATTGAGTTGCTTTCAATTGTGTTATTTTATAGATATATACATTCGGGAAGAGAGAGTAAAGTACGAGGAAATCAAATAAATTACATCCGTTTATGCTACGAAACGTTGTCCGAATTCAAATTAACATCGAATATCGGAGTTTAAGGTCGTAGGGAGATTTACTACGGAGTCAGTTCCGTAAAATTCACCCGGCAAATCGTAACCCCGTCGAGTCAAATATGTCGGAATGACTTCAAACTAGTTTCTATATGATCACAGGCTTCAAGTAAGTATTTCTCCCTTCCGAACTTTCGGGAAATTATACATTTTCGGCCGTGTTTCGTTAAGTTGAAGTACAGTCAATATTAGTATTATAAGTTGTTGTTTCTGCTGAATTTAGTACTGAAACTAGTATCATTCTCTCAGCAATACGATTCTAGTTAGGAAGGGCTATTTGAACACTAGTTGAAACTCGCCAGTTACTGAGGAAGTAACAATCGAGGTATGTTAAGGCGAATTTCTTCGGCAAGTTAGCTTCCTTAGTATGATAACACAGTTTGAGTCCTAGTAAGAGAGTCAAAGGCATATCTATTGTGATGAGTTGTCGTAGTATATTGAGTTATGTTATACTGAGGTTGCGAGGGCCATATTGAGTTTTGTTATATTGAGGCTACGAGGGCCATACTAAGTTCTGCTATATTGAGGCCGTGAGGGCCATACTAAGTTATGTTATATTGAGGCCGCGAGGACCATATTGGGTTCTGTTATACTGAGGCTGCGAGGGCCATGTTGAGTTCTCTTGTATTGAGGTCGCGAGGGCCATATCGAGTCCTATTCCATTGAGGCCGCGAGGGCCATAGTGAGTTTTAGTAGAGTAAGGTCGTGAGGGCCACAGTGAGTTCTATTAAATCTAGGCTATGAGGGTCGTTTTGAGTTACAGTGTACTATGATCGTCGGTAACCAGATAGTAGAACGTATATTTCTTATACCTGCCGAGGTTTATGGGGGCCCAGGTAGGTTATTCTTTTATGGTTTGTACCTTCCAGGCTTATGGGGCCTAGTTAGGTTTTTGTTTGTATATATGTGTACCTTGTTAATTAAGTACTACAGATAGCGAGCCTGTTCAGGTTAAACTCTTACCTTTCTGTATGACTATTTCAGCTCTTTAGCTCTCATTCAATTATTACTTTACTGCCTTACATATGCGGTACATATTGTACTGATGCCCTCTGTGGGTGCTGCATTACTTGCCTACAGGTGCGGCTAGGAACAGACCAGGACCTTCGTAGCTTCCAACCAAGATTAGCAGCACAGTTATCTCCCTTCATACAGAGCTAATAGTTAGAAGGTCTATTTTTTTGTTGATTGTTCAGTTTATGGGTAGGTCAGGGCCCTGTCTCGACCACTATTCTACTCCTAGAGGCTTACAGATGTACAGTACCCTGTGGTTAGTCTGTTGTTGGCCGTGTGGGGCTCAGGTGTATATTTAATTTTTTGATAACGGTCGTGTGGGGCCTTGTTTAGTTGTTGAGTGGTGGCCTTGTCGGCTATATCATGTATAAGTCGCTTGATTTTCATTGTAGTCATAGCTAGACATCATGGTGGTCTTGTCGGCCCGCATAGGCCTCCCTATCATTATCTGTTTATAGGTAGTTGTTTTATTTTACAGGTGGCTATGTGGTCTTGTCGGGGGGTTGTGTTTACAGCCGAGATATAGCCCTTTGTTTTCTTGAATTGGGAAGTAAGTTTGCACCAGAAGTGTATAAGTCCAGTTAGATCAGTCTAGACCCTAGTAGGGCATCAGGTGCCAGTCATACCCCCCAAGGCGAGGCATGACAAACTTGGTATTAGAGTTGGTCGTATCCTAAGGAATCTGCAAGCCATTTCAAGTAGAGTCTTGTTTATGGATGTGTTGTGCACCACAGTCTATAGACAGAAGGCTATGCGACATAATAGTGTGGTTACTCTTCTTTCTCTTTCAGTCGTGCTATAGAGCTGAGTTGTATAGGGGAATCCCCTAAGCTTATGTTATTTTGTTTTTACAGAGAAAAATAACAGATGCACGACAGATTGCGACGGATCAAGATTTAGATATGACAGTAGGAGAGGACACCAGTACAGGGCCCCAGTCAAGAGTTGACCCGATCTGAGGGAGACAGGGAGACATCCCCTCAATCTCCCCAGCACTCACCACCGCACTCAGAGCCCACCGGGGCAATAGATACACCAGTACCAACCCCATCTATTCTAGTACCATCTGACCAGGAGCTTAGAGGTGCATTTTATACGTGGGTTCAGATGATAGCTGCCTAGTGTCAGCCTCCGCCAGTAGTACCAGCTGTTGTTGAGCCTGCTGAGGGGCCTAGTAGCTCGAGAGTTCTTGAATTTCTCGCTTTGAGTCCCCCACAGTTTACAGGGACCGATCGTAGGGAGGATCCCTAGAAATTTATAGATCAGTTGCACAGGATATTCAGGGTTATGCATGCCTCATCTACCGAATCAGTTGAGCTAGCGGTATTTCGAGTGCGAGATGTAGCAGTTTTGCGGTACGAGAGCTGGGAAAGATCCCGAGGTAGAGATTCACTTCCACCTACGTGGATTGTTTTCTCTGAGGCTTTCATATATCATTACCTTCCCCGAGAGGTCTGGTAGGCCAGAGTAAAGTAGTTCTTGCACCTGGAGCTGGGCAGAATGAGTGTCAGAGAATATGCATTGAGGTTTGATTCCTTAGCCAGGTATGCGCCCTCGTTTGTTGACACCACGCCAGCTATGGTGCATCGGTTCATTATGGGACTTGCGCCAGAGTATGCTGAGTCATGTATTACAGCCACATTGCGAGAGGATATGGATATCTCATGGGTGTAGGCATTTGCTCAGAATATAGAGGAGCTCAGGCAGCGTCAGTATGCCATGGATAGGGCAGGTCAGGAACAGCGTCGGAGGGGTAGGCCCGCAGACTTTCAGACGGATTTTTCGGGTAGACCCCGGCCTCGCTTATCAGATAGGCCGCCCAGGCCCCCGTTCCAACCACGGAAGGGTAGCAGATCATATCATCGTGGACAGTCAGGTCCCGGCGAGAGTTCACGGGCGTCAGGCTCACAGCAGCAGAGAGGACCGGATCAGACAGAATTAGCAGTGCCACGATGCGGTACCTGCCATAGACAGCACTTGGGGAGGTGCAAATATGGCTCCATAACCTGCTATTCTTGTGGGCAAGAGGGGCATATGATGAGAAATTGTCTGACTAGACACCAGAGTAGCCAAGGTCAGCAGGACAGGTCTTCCGCGGGTACATATGCCCCAACACCCTCTACGGGCGTGGACCCTCAGTTCCAGCTGGCAGAGGCCGAGGTAGATCTATGGCATCCAGTTCAGGTAGCGGTCAGGACCGAACATATGCACTACCATGGCGACAGGAGTCAGAGTCGTCACCAGATGTTGTGACAGGTATATTAGATGTCTGTTCTCACTCAGTTTATGATTTGATAGATCCGGGCTCTACCTTGTCATATGTTACTCCGTTAGTAGCTAGAAAGTTTGATGTAGTGCTAGAATTTCTTTAGTGACCTTGCTCAGTATCCTTACCCGTAGATGACTCTATTATTGCTAAGAGAATTTACCTGGGTTGTACAATAGATATTGTGGGTCGTCAGACCTCAGCGGATTTAATAGAATTAGAGATGATTGATTTTGATGTAATTATGGGTATGGATTGGTTGACACCGTGTTATGCTACTGTTGAATGTTGGACCAGAATCATCCGATTCCACTTCCCAGGGGAAGTAGTGCGAGAATGGAGAGGTAGTACAGCCACGCCAAGGGGTAAGTTCATATCCTATCTTAGGGAAAAGAAGTTGAGAGCAAAGGGTTGTATCTACCATATTGTTACAGTCTAGGATACGCAAGCAGAATCCCCGACTCTTCAGTCCATCCCAGTGGTTAATGAATTTCCAGATGTGTTCCCCGATGAACTCCCTGACATCCCTCCAGAAAGGGAAATCGATTTCTCTATTGATTTGCTTCCAGATACTCAGCCTATATGCATCCCTCCATATCGGATGGCTCCGGCTGAATTGAGGGAATTTAAAGAGCAGCTGACAGATTTGTTAGATAAGGGCATCATCAGGCCGAGTACGTCACCATGGGGTGCACCAGTTCTATTTGTAAGAAAGAAAGATGCCTCTCTCCGTATGTGCATAGATTATCGACAGTTGAATAAAGTGACTATCAAAAATAAATACCCGCATCCTAGGATAGATGATTTGTTTGATCAGCTGCAAGGGGCAAAATATTTTTCCAAAATTGACCTGAGATCCGAACACCATCAGGTTAGAGTGTGGGAAGGATGTCCCAAAGACGGCTTTCAGGACTAGGTATGGTCATTTTGAGTTCCTAGTTATGTCCTTCGAATTGACAAATTCCCCAGCACCATGGACTTAATGAACAGTGTCTTCCGGCCATATTTAGATTTGTTTGTGATCATGTTTATTGATGATATGTTGGTGTACTCCCGCTCAGAAGCGGAACACAGGGATCATTTACGGACAGTACTTCAGACCGTTAGAGACCGCCAACTATATGCGAAATTCTCTAAATGTGAGTTTTGGTTGAATTTTGTAGCTTTCTTGGGCCACATCATATCAGAGGCTGGTATTCAAGTTGACTCATAGAAAATAGAGGCAGTAAAGACCTGGGCCAGACCTACCACTCCCACAGAAGTCCGCAGTTTTCTAGGTCTAGTCGGGTATTACAGGAGGTTTGTGGAGGGCTTTTCTACCCTATCAGTGCCCTTGACTAAATTGACTTAGAAATAAGCCAAATTTCAGTGGAACGAGGCCTGTGAATAGAGTTTCCAGGAATTGAAAAATAGGTTGACATCGGCACCAGTGTTAGCATTTCCAGAAAGTTAAGAGGGGTATGTTGTGATTGTAACGCTTCAGGCATCGGGTTGGGGTGTGTCCTGATGCAACATGGGAAGGTAATCACTTATGCATCCAAACAGCTTAGGATGAACAAAAGAACTATCCTACCCATGATCTGGAGTTAGCTGCAGTGATTCATGCCTTAAAAATATGGAGGCATTACTTTTATGGTGTACATGTGGATATTTTCACAGATCATAAGAGCCTCCAATATATCTTCACGCAGAAATAGTTGAATTTGCGAAAGCGCCGTTGGTTATAGTTGTTAAAAGATTACAACGTTAACATCTTGTATCATCCATGGAAAGCTAATGTTGTAGCAGATGCCCTCAGTCGCCGATCTATGGGGAGTTTAGCATATCTGAGGCCAGAAAAGCGGGAGATGGCCCGAGAGTTGCATCGATTAGCCAGTTTAGTAGTTTGGGTAATAGATTCAGAGGAAGATAGGGCCATAATTCAGAAAACAGCAGTATCTTCCCTGGTGGTAGAAGTGAAAGAATGGAAGTATGAGGACTCTCATTTAGCGCAGCTCAGAGATAAAGTTCGAAAGGGCGAACTAACAGCTTTTTAGGTAGCCGAAGATGGGGTATTGAGGTACAAAGATCGCCTCTGCGTTCTAGATGCTGCAGGGATCTACCAACAAATTATGGAAAAGGTACACTACTCTCGTTATTCTCTTCATCCTGGCTCTACGAAGATGTACCAGGACATAAAAGAGATATACTGGTGGCATGGAATGTAGAAGGATGTAGCCGCATTCGTAGCCCAGTGCCCTAATTGTCAGCAGGTGAAGGCTGAGCACCAGAGACCTGGTGGATTAACTCAGGAGGTGACTATACCAATGTGGAAGTGGGAAGCAGTTAATATGGACTTTGTGATAGGGTTACGTTGTACTAGACGTAATTTTGACTCTATTTGGGTTGTCGTTGACAAATTGATGAAATCAGCTCACTTCCTACCAGTTCGAACTACATTTTCAGCTGAAGACTATGCAGAGTTATATATTAAAGAGATAGTCCAATTTCATGGTGTTCTAGCATCTATTATTTCTGATAGAGGAGGATAGTTTACAACTAGATTCTGGCAGTTATTTCAGAGAGGTTTGGGAATGCAGATTAATCTGAGTACAGCCTTTCATCCCCAGACAAATGGCCAGGCAGAGCGCACCATTCAGAAACTCGAGGATATGTTACGAGCGTGTGTGCTAGACTTTGGAGGGAGCTGGGACGAGCATTTACCCCTTATTGAGTTTGCATATAATAACAGTTACCATTCTTCCATACAGATGGAGCCTTATGAGGAATTATATGGGCGGAAATGCAGGTGTCCAGTTGGGTGGTTCAAAGTAGGAGAGGCAGGGTTAATTGGGCCAAACCTGATCCACCAGTCAAAAGAGAAAGTGAAACTTATCAGAGAACGGTTACTAACAGCTTTGAGTCGTCAGAAATCCTACTCCGATGTATGGCGTAGGGACTTAGAATTCGATGTGAATGACTGGGTATTCCTTAAAGTGTCGTCAATGAATGGTGTGATGAGATTTGGTAAGAAGGGCAAGCTTAGCCTGAGATTCATTGGGCCGTATCGGATTATCCAAAGGATAGGCCGAGTGGCATATGAATTAGAGTTACCTCCAGAGTTAGAATTTGTTCATCCAGTATTTCACGTATCTATGTTGTGAAGGTGTACAAGTGACCCGTCCCGAGTGGTACTAGTTGGAGATATTCCGGTCACTGAAGAACTAGCTTACAAAGAGATCCCAGTTGCAATATTAGACCGGCAGGTTCGCAGGTTTAGGACCAAAGATGTGGCCTCCGTTAAAGTATTGTGGAGGAACAGAAATAAAGAAGAAATGACCTGAGAAGCTGAGGATGATATGAGGTCTAGATATCCTCATTTGTTCCAGGATTGACTCAGATTATACAATTAAGATGGTATTGTTACTTAGTTGTTATTTTATTACTTATGTTATTAGTACTGTCTAATTGGCTATCTCCTAGCTGTGGAAGAGTTATTATAGTGTTGTGTGAAATATTTGTGTTGAACTTTTCTGTGTTTTAGGGTTTTTAGATAGTCTATATTACAGGGGAGACTCTGCCGAAATTTTTCTAGGAAAATAGTTGAGCAAGTTAAACTCCTGTAGACGACATTCGAGGATGAATGTTCCTAAGGGAAGGAGGATGTTACACCCCGTAAGTTCCTAATGTTTAGAAGTGCATATCTGTACGTGAGTCAAGAGTTTTAGAGTACGACACGTAAAAGAAAGGGTTGGGGCAAAGGCCGATTAAGCACGGAATCGAGGTTGTGCGGAGAAGGCCGGAGTAGGCTGCCAGAGGGGCAACGTGTCACGGACCCCTCCCTGGCGCATTGGGCTCTGTGGCACGTCGTGTTTTGGCGTGATGGGGTTCGTGCCATGGAACCCCTGTCCGCCGCCCAAATGTTAT
>JACEIK010002633.1:0-14781 GCA_018107945.1 Datura stramonium
GGGTTTTAAAATGGGTGGAATTCTTCCTCACCCATGCCCAATTTTGAGTTAATTCATGAATTCTCCTACTCAAATTTCATGGGGTTTTACCCAAAGCATGTAAATGTAATTTCTCCTTATGGGTATTGTTTTAATTGAGATTTCCTTATGGAAATATGCATGATGGGCAGGTTTTACTATTATTTTCTTAAATTCATGTTTTAATCTTTTTAAATCTAAATTGTCCATTTATGGAAGTTCATGGAAATTATGATTTATGATGAATATTCATTAATTTAAGTCTATTGATTATGGAAATGCATGAATCGAAGTTACCCATGTTATGAGTATATTTTGAAACAAATGAGTATGATGAAGTATAAGGCAATGCCCACATGATGAAGAATGATTTATGATTTACGAAATGAATTTCATGAATTGTCGATTTATAATGTTGGCCGATATAAAGGGGCCTTGATTCTTGGCTAAGCATGTTTTAAAGGGGATCAATGATGATAAATGTTATATCTTAGCCAATGAATTTTATGCATGATGTTAATGATTTATGTATGAGCCTATATGCATATTTTTGGGAGCCATGTCTAGCACCAAACAACCCAGCGTTCAAAGGACTACGTTGGTGTCTCATAACCACGTGCCATCGTGGGTTTGTAAATGTTATGACGTATTGATAATGTTCCCATTAAATGTGATATCACGCCTTATGCACGACCCTCGCCTGGCAAGCTAGGGTCGGCTCTGCCCACTTGAGCGAGACAGTGGGGCATCATGAAAGGCTCTACCATGATGGTTTCGGTTATGAAGAGTCCTCCCATTGTTCCACATGTTCTATGCATTGTTATATTTGTTTTATTGGCTCAAGTTATGTTATGGTAAAACTATTTACGATTATGATAGTGAATGATATTGAATGATTTGAAAGACTTGAGCCTTATGATTATTATGAAGATTTTGATGTAAGAAGATGTCCTTCTCCTATGTCTATTTATGAGTTTTACTTTACTTTTAAATGTCTATTTTACTTACCTTGCATACTCAGTACATTTCACGTACTAACCGCGTACTTTCTATGCTGTACCGTTTCATGATACAGGGTTCGGATCTCAAGCTCATCCTCATCCGTAGTCCATCCCAGCTTTCGATATCAACTTATTGGTGAGTCCTCATGTTCCGAGGGCCGTTTGATAGACTTACATGTTGTTTATGTTCAGTACTGGTCGGGTCAGTTGGGGATGTTGTCCCATTAACCCATCTTACATTTTAGAGGCTTTCGGACAAGTATGTAGTATTCAGCTGTGTAAACATTGGTATTTCTTGATGCTATGTTATGATTACGTTTCTGCTATATCTTTATGATTATCGTTCCGCTTACTTAAATGAGATTAGTCGCATGCATGAGCCATGGGTCGACTCAGGGTCCCTTTTCCCATGTCTACGTTTTGGGTGTACGTTCTGGTCGTGAAAAACTTGGTATCAGAGCGATAGGTTTGAAGTGTCCTAGGGTGTCTGAAAGCCGCATTAGGTAGATTCTTTTTCATGGGTGTGAAGCGCACCACACCTATGACGAAGAGGCTACTAAACGTTTTAGGAAATGTTCCGATCGTTCACGTTCTATGTCGTGCGATGAAAAGATTTTTCATCCTTTTAATTCGTGCCATTCGTGATTGTAGAATTATGGCTCCTCGAAGAATGAACATAAGGAGGAATGGAAATGATGAAGGCCACGGGGATGGAAATGATCATGGGCATTAGCAAGCCTCACCTGTTTCGGAGCCCCAGGTACAAAGCCTGCTACCCACACCGAGTTTCGGGAGGCGATTCAAATGTTGGCGCAGGCCTTGACCGCTCAGGTCAACTAGCGGGCTGTTGTGCGGGTTCCACAGAATGGCAATGCAGAGGCGGCTCGGATTAGATACTTCTTGAGGATGAACCCTCCTGAGTTTATGGGATCGAAGGTGGATGAGGATCCACACGAGTTCATTGAAGGTATCTTGAAGGTCACTCAGGTTATGGGAGTGACAAATAGGGAGTGTGTGGACTTGGCCTCTTACTAGCTAAAGGAGGTCGCTCATATTTGGTACAAGCTGTGGAAGGACAGTAGGGAAGCGAGAGCGGGCCCTATCAGCTGGGATGAGTTCCACATAGCCTTTCTTGACAGGTTCTTCCCTCGGGAGATGAGGGAATTGAAAGCAGTTGAGTTTGTTAACCTCAAGAAAGGAAAGATGATAGTGCTGGAGTATTCACTTGAGTTCACCCGATTGTCAAAGTATGGCCCAGAGTTGGTGATGGATCAGAGGGAGCGGGTGAGCCGATTTGTTCATGGTGTGGCCGGTTATTTAGACAAGGACTGCAGGACTACTATGCTCCACCAGGATATGGACTTTCCTCTCATAGTGTTATACGCCCAGCAGATGGAGGCGGCTTATGCGAGGGAGAGAGAGGCAAAGAGGGCTCGGTCAGATAGTCGTGGGCTTTCACATCAGAGGTCTGGCGGTGGTTACCGTCCACAATTTCAGCAGAGGTCACTAGCCCTAACACCCTCATCAGTTAGTATTCCATCCAGACCCAGGGTTGATCAGAGGAGCAGGGCTTTAGGGTTGAGGGATCAGAGGGGCACCCAGTTGGAGTATACCTCTCCAGCCTGCGGGAAGTGCGGCAAGAGTCACACCGGGGAGTGCCTGCTCGGTTTGGATGTCTGCTTAAGGTGTGGTAGATCTGGGCACATGCGCCGAGCATGTCCATATGCCAGATAGGGTGATGATAGGGTCGAGCACAGACCACCAGGGCAGTAGCAGCTCCATCCCGTTCAGTGCCACAGGGAGCATCTACTAGTGGGGGTGGCGGTCAACAACTGATTCTACGCCCTTGCCTCGCGCCAGGAGCAGGAGACTTCGCCAGACGTGGTCAATGGTATGTTGCGTGTCTTTCATACTGATGTTTATGCCTTGTTAGACCCGGGAGCCACATTGTCTTTCGTGACTCCTTACATTGCTAGTAGCCTTGGAGTTAGTCCCGACACCCTATCAGAACCATTTTTAGTTTCTACCCCTATCGGTGATTCAATTGTAGCTAGACGGGTATATAGAGGGTGCCCGGTCACTGTGTTGCATAAGGTTACCTCCGCAGACTTAGCCATGAATGGTGTTTACATCATTTTGGGTATGGATTGGTTGTTTGCATGTTATGCTTCGATTAATCGTAGGACCCATACCATGGAGTTTCATTTTTCGGGTGAGTCAGTTGTGGAGTGGAAGGGTAGTTTGGTAGTGCGAGTAGGACGACTTATTTCCTATATGAAGGCTAGGAAGATGATCTCTAAGGGGTGCATGTACCACCTAGTTAGGGTTAAGGATGTGGAGTCCGAGACCCCGACTATTCAGTCAGTTTCGGTGGTGTGTGAATACCCGGAGGTATTTTCCGAGGATTTTCCAAGTGTTCCTCTGGAAAGGGAAATTGATTTCGGTATTGATTTATTGTCAAATACGCAGCCTGTTTCTATCCCTCCTTATAGGATGGCTTCAACCAAGCTAAAGGAATTGAAGGAGCAGTTGAAGGATCTGTTGGAAAAGGGCTTCATTAGACCGAGCCAGTCCCCATGGGATGCACCAGTACTATTTGTTTGAAAGAAGGACGGTTCCCTTCACATGTGTATTGACTACAGACAGTTAAACAAGGTTACCATCAAGAACAGGTACCACTTACTCAGGATCGATTATTTGTTTGATCAACTTCAGGGTGCCAAGTGCTTCTCCAAGATTGACCTTAGGTCCGGGTATCACCAGCTCATAGTTCGGGAGAGTGACATCCCGAAGACCGCTTTCAGGACTCGGTATGGTCACTACGAATTTGTTGTTATGTCTTTTGGGCTAACCAATGCTCCTGTAACTTTTATCGACTTTATGAATAGGGTGTTCAAACGATATTTGGATATGTTCGTGATCGTGTTCATCGATGACATTCTTATATACTCCCGGAGTGAGGAGGAGCATGCCACTCATTTGAGAATAGTGATGCAAACCCTCAAGGATTGTCAGCTGTATGCAAAGTTTTGCAAGTGTGAATTTTGGCTGAATTCGGTAGCATTTCTGGGTCACGTGGTATCAATCGAAGGCATAAGGGTATATTCCCAGAAGATAGAGGCGGTGAAGAATTAGCCCAGACCGGTGAATCCTTCAGAAATCCGGAGTTTCTTGGGCTTAGCAGGTTATTATAGAAGGTTTGTAGAGGGTTTTTCATCTATTGCAGTACCTTTGACTAAGTTGACTCAGAAAAATGTGAAATTCCAATGGTCGGATGCTTGTGAGAAAAGCTTCCAAGAGTTGAAGACCCGACTCACTTTAGCACCAGTGTTGACATTACCCGAGGGTACCGATGGATTTGTTGTTTATTGTGATGCTTCGAGAGTCGGACTGGGATGTGTGTTGATGCAGCGTGGGAAGGTAATAGCATATGCCTCGAGACAGCTGAAGGTCCATGAAAAGAATTACCCAACCCATGATCTTGAGTTGGCCGCGGTGGTGTTTGCATTGAAGATATGGTGACATTACTTTTATGGGATCCACGTGGATGTATTCATGGAGCACAAGAGTTTGCAATATGTGTTCACACAGAAAGATCTAAATCTTCGGCAAAGGAGGTGGTTGGAGTTACTTAAGGACTATGACATGAGTTTCCTTTACCACCCGGGCAAGGCTAATATGGTTGCGGATGCGCTTAGTAGGCTCTCCATGGAAAGTGTGTCCCATGTGGATGAGGGAAGGAAGAAGTTGGTGAAGGATGTCCACCGACTTGCAAGACTAGGAGTTAGATTAATCGATGCGATCGATGGCGGTTTTGTTGTACATAACGGGTCAGAATCATCCTTGGTAGTTGATGTCAAATCCAGGCAAGATGAGGATCCAATATTGAGGAAGCTGAAGGACGCGGTGAGGAGTCAGAAGGTGGAGGTCTTCTCCCAAGGGGGAGATGGTGTGCTATGATACTAGGGTCGATTATGTGTTCCGTACGTCGATAATTTGAGAGTTCGGATATTGCATGAGGAACATGGTACCAGATATTCTATCCATCCAGGATCCACAAAAATGTATCAGGATTTGCGATAAATCTATTGGTGGGATGGTATGAAGAAAGATATTACGGAGTTCGTAGCAAAGTGTCCAAACTGTCAACAAGTGAAAGTCGAACATCAAAGGCCGAGAGGCGTACTTCAGGATATCAGCATCCCCACTTGAAAGTGGGAAGAGATTAATATGGATTTTGTTACAGGCCTACCTCATACTCGCCGACACTATGACTCCATTTGGGTGGTGGTGGACAGATTAACTAAGGCTGCACATTTCCTACCGGTCAAGACCACAGATTCAGTGGAGGATTATTCTAAGTTGTATATTTGGGAGTTAGTTCGACTTCATGGAGTTCCCTTGTCAATTATTTCAGACCGAGGTACTCAGTTTACTTCTCAATTTTGGCGTTCATTTCAAAAGGGACTTGGAACGCAATTTAAGCTCAGTACAGCCTTCCATCCGCAAACAGACTTCCAGACAGAATGAACCATTTAGACCCTTGAGGATATGTTGAGGGCATGTGTTATGGATTTTAAAGGTAGTTGGGATGGTCATTTTCCCTTGATCGAGTTTGCTTATAATAACAGTTACCACTCCAGTATCCAGATGGCACCGTTCGAGGTTCTTTATGGGCGGAGGTGTAGATCTCCCATCGGATGGTTCGAGGTTGGTGAGGCAGCTATGATAGGCCTAGATTCGGTTCATGAGGTGATGGTGAAGGTCCAGTTGATACAGGACCGGTTGAAAATCGCTCAAAGTCGTCAGAAATTGTATGCTGATGTGAGAAGAAGAGATTTGGAGTTTTGTGTGGACGACTAGGTATTTCTAAAGGTATCTCCCATGAAGGGAGTCATGCGATTTGGAAAGAAAGGTAAACTCAGTCCCCGTTATGTTGTTTCCTACCAGGTTGTGAGAAGAGTTGGTAAGGTGGCGTATGAGTTGGACTTGCCATCAGAGTTATCTTCAGTTTATCCCGTCTTTCATGTGTTAGTTTTGAAGAAGTGCTTAGGTGATCCAGCCTTGGTAGTTCCAGTAGACAACATTGGAGTGAAGGACAACCTCCGTTTTGAAGAAATTTCGGTTGGAATCTTGGATCGTCAGGTTCGGAGGCTGAGGAACAAAGAAGTATCTTCAGTTAATGTATTATGGAGGAATCAGCATGTGGAGGGAGCTACATGGGAAGCTGAAGTGGAGATGATGGCTAAATACCCACATTTGTTCTCTACCGGCTCAGTTTCGATTCGAGGTATCAATTTTTCCTTATGACTCTATTTAGTTTTCATGTTCAGTTTATGTGTGCAAGTTTCTTTTATGTGTATGACTGCATATGTGAAGCATGAGATCAGTTCAACTATGTGGTTTGATTTGGAGGTAGTCATTCCGTGAAAATTTCGGTTAAAATTATTAGTATATAGCTATGATAAATTTTATGTTTCTGTTTGCTGCTTGTTTCCTACATTGGAGGATGAATGTTCCCAAGGGGGAGATATTGTAATACCACGGAAAGGCCAAAGAATAGACCCGGGAGTTTAAAATTGAAAAGTGCAGAAAACTGGCGAAAATATCACAGAACGGATGACCCTATGACTCGTGGTAGGATACCACGAGTCGTCATATGCAGTCGTGGTTTGGGAAGTCAGGGAATCAGAGGAAACAACAGACGGTATAACGACTCGTTGTCAGGAACAATGAGTCATTGTTACCAGTCGTTAGAAAGACTGAACTTAGGCCGAGGAGGAAGCAACGGGCCATACCACGATCCGTGGTGATAGACAACGACCCGTTATTTCAAGACGTTACTGGTTGGTTGAGGTTTCCAGTGCATTCAACGGATGGAGACCACGACTCGTCGTATGCCACCCCGAGTCATGGTGAGGCTCGTGGAAAGAGAGGTCAGATTTGATCAAGGGCTGACAACGGTCGATTCAACGACCTGTGTATTGTTGTAATGACTCAACCTGTTGAGTCTTGGGAAGGATCTGATACATGTCATGATGCAGTGGACCCGACGACGCAATACCACGAGTCATGGTATGATGCCACGACCTGTTGGGTCGGTTGTTGGTCTGTTCGGGCCAGATTTTAGGGAAATTATTTTAAGGGTATTTTCGACCTTTCCTCATTTTAGCCCCTAAACTATGTTGTTTTGGTTATTTTTTTGAGTACGATAAGAGGAGTTAAGTCCCCATTGCATGCCCATTCTCATGCAAGGATTCTAGAGGGATTTTTGGGAGATTCAAAGTCTTCTTCCCCGATTTTACTTCAAATTCTCGATGGGTGCTCAAGAAACCTTAAGTCCATCCATTCCTAGGTATGTAGGGTTTTAAAATGGGTGGAATTCTTCCTCACCCATGCCCAATTTCGAGTTAATTCATGAATTCTCCTACTCAAATTTCATGGGGTTTTACCCATAGCATGTAAATGTGATTCCTCCTTATGGGTAATGTTTTAATTGAGCTTTTCTTATGGAAATATGCATGATGGGAAGGTTTTACTATTATTTTCTTAAATTCATGTTTCAATATTTTTAAATTTAAATTGCCTATTTATGGAAGTTCATGGAAATTATGGTTTATGATGAATATTCATTATTTTAAGTCTATTGATTATGGAAATGCATGAATCCAAGTTACCCATGTTATGAGTATATTTTGAAAGAAATGAGTATGATGAAGTATTGGGCAATGTCCACATGATGAAGAATGATTTATGATTTACGAAATGATTTTCATGAATTGTCGATTTATAATGTTGGCCGATATAAAGGGGCCTTGATTCTTGGCTAAGCATGTTTTAAAGGGGATCAATGATGATAACTGTCATATCTTATCCAATGAACTTTATGCATGATGTTAATGATTTATGTATGAGCCTATATGCATGTTTTTGGGAGCTGTGTCTAGCACCGAGCAGCCCAGCGTTCAAAGGACTATGCCAGTGTCTCATAACCACGTGCCACCGTGGGTTTGTAAATGTTATGACATATTGATAATGATCCCCTCAAATGTGATATCACGCCTTATGCACGACCCTTGCCTGGCAAGCCAGGGTTGGCTCTGCCCACTTGAGCGAGACAGTGGGGCATCATGAAAAGGCTCTACCATGATGGTGTCGGTTATGACGAGTCCTCCCATCGTTCCACATGTTCTATGCATTGTTATATTTGTGTTATTGGAAAAAGTTATATTATGGTAAAACTATTTACGATTATGATAGTGAACGATATTGAATGATCTGCAAGCCTTGAGCCTTATGATTATTATGAAGATTTTGATGTAAGCATGATGTCCTTCTTCTATGTCTATTTATAGTTTTACTTTACTTTTAAATGTCTGTTTTACTTAACTTGCATACTCAGTACATTCTACGTACTTAACTCATACTTTCTATGCTATATCATTTCATGATACAGGGTCCGGATCTCAGGCTCATCCTCATCCGTAGTCCATCCTAGCTTTTGATATCAGCTTATTGGTGAGTCCTCATGTTCCGAGGGCCGTTTGATAGACTTCCATGTTGTTTATGTTTCAGTACTGGTTGGGTTAGTTGGGGATGTTGTCCCATCAACCCATCTTACGTTTTATAGGCTTTCAGACAAGTATGTAGTATTCGGCTGTTTAAACGTTGGTATTTCTTGATGCTAAATTATGATTACGTTTCCGCTATTTCTTTATGATTATCATTACGCTTACTTGAATGAGATTAGTCGTATGCATGAGCCATGGGTCGACTCGGGGTCCCTTGTCTAGTGTCTACAATTCGGGTGTACGTTCGGGTCGTGATAATAAATGTGGGTATCTAGCCATCATATCCACTTCAGCCTCCCACGTAGCTCCCTCAACATGCTGATTCATCCATAATACTTTAACTGAAGCTACCTCCTTGTTCCTTAGCCTTTGAACCTGACGATCCAGTATTTCTACCGGAACCTCCTCATAATTGAGACCATCTTTTACACCAACACTGTCCACCGGGATAACTAGAGCTGGATCACCCAAACACTTCTTTAAGAGCAATATATGGAAAACATGATGCACAAAAGCAAATTCTGTGAGAAACTCCAATTCATTAGCCACCTTGCCAACACATCTCATAATCCGATACGGGCCGACACAACGGGAACTAAGTTTCCCCTTCTTTCCGAACCTCATCACTCCCTTCATGGGAAACACATTAAGAAAAACCCAATCATTAACCCCAAATTCTAATACTCTCCTTCTCATATCGACATAGGATTTTTGGCGACTCTGAGCGGTTTTTAGCCTGTCCCTTATCAATTGAACCTTCTCCATAGCCTCATGAGCCGAATCTGGTCCTACCATTGCCCCTTCACCAACCTCAAACCAACCAATGGGCGATCTACATCTCCGCCCATATAGAGCCTTGAATGGTGCCATCTGAATACTAAAATGATAACTGTTATTGTATGCAAACTCGACAAAAGGTAAATGATCATCCCAACTATCTTTTAAGTCAATCACGCATGCTCTCAATATTTTCTCAAGAGTCTGAATTGTCCGCTCCGCTTGACCATCTGTTTGCGGGTGAAATGCTGTGCTGAGCTTAACCTAAGTACCTAGTCCTTTTTGAAATTACTTCCAAAACTGAGAGGTAAATTGGGTACCTCTGTGGACAAGAGAACTCCATGCAATCAAACTAGCTCCCAAATATATAGTTTGGCATAGTCCTTCGCCAAATCTGTGGTCTTGACCAGTAGAAAATGAGCAGCCTTGGTCAACCTATCTTCCACAACCCAAATGGATTCATATTGTTGACGAGTACGAGGTAAACCTGTGATGAAGTCCATGTTGATTTATTCCCATTTCCAAGTAGGAATACTGATATGCTGAAGTACACCTCCCGGTCTCTGATGTTCAACCTTTACTTGCTGAGAGTTTGGACACTTTGCTACAAACTCGGGCGGATGTCCTTCTTCATGCCATTCCACCAATAGACTTCTCATAAGTCACAATACATCTTGGTGGAACATGGATGGATAGAATACCTGGATCCATGAGCTTCATGCAACATCTGGTTCCTTAAATCATCAACATCCAGAACACATAGGCGACCCTGGCACCGAAGCACATCATCTCCCCCTTTGGAGAAGACCTCCACCTTCTGATTCTGAGCGGCTTCCTTTAACTTCACCAAAATCGGGTCCTCATCTTGCCTAGCTTTTACATCAGTCACCAAGGACGGTTTTGATCCGTTCTGAACAACAACACCGCCATCGGCCGAGTCAACCAACCTAACTCCCAACCTTGCGAGTCGATGCACATCCTTCACCAGCTCCTTCTTCCCCTCATCCACATGGGACACACTCTCCATTGAGAGTCTACTAAGTGTGTCTGCTACTATATTGGCCTTACCCGGATGGTAGAGGACACTCATATCATAGTCCTTGAGTAGCTCCAACCACCTCCCTTGAAAAATATTGAGATCCTTCTGGGTAAACACATATTGCAAACTCTTATGGTCCATAAACACATCCACGTGAACCCCGTACAAATAATGTCGCCATATCTTCAAGGCGAATACCACCGCCGCCAATTCAAGATCATGGGTCGGGTAATTCTTCTCATGAACCTTCAACTGTCTAGAGGCATATGGTATAACTCTCCTGTACTGCATCAATACACACCCAAGTCTAATCCTTGAAGCATCACAATACACCACGAACCCATCGGTACCCTCTGGTAGAGTTAATACCGGTGCTGAAGTCGAGTCTTCAACTCTTGGAAACTCTTCTCACAAGCCTCCGACCATTGAAATTTCACCTTCTTCTGGGTCAATTTGGTCAAGGGTGCTGCAATAGATGAGAAACCTTCCATGAACCTCCGATAATAGCCGGCTAAACTCAAGAAGCTCTGAATATCTAAAGGATTCACTAGCCTAGGCCAATTCTTCACCGCTTCTATTTTTTGAGAATCCACCTTTATACCCTCACTTGATATCACATGGCCCAAAAACATTACATAATTCAACCAAAACTCGCACTTGCTGAATATGGCATTTAATTGGAGATCCTTGAGAGTCTGCAACACTACTCTCATATGAGCGACATGCTCTTCCTCGCTCCGAGAGTATATTAGGATGTCATCAATAAATACAATCACGAACATATCCTAGTATGGCTTAAACACCCTGTTCATATAGTCCATAAAATATGCAGGAGCATTCGTTAGTCCAAAAGACATAACTACAAACTCATAATGACCATACCGCGTCCTGAAGGCTGTCTTCGGGATATCACTCTCCCGAACTCTAAGGTGATGGTACCCGGATATGAGATCTATATTTGAGAAACACTTGGCATCCTGAAGCTAGTCAAATAAATCATCAATCCTAGGTACAGGATACTTGTTCTTGACGGTGACCTTATTCAATTGCCAATAGTCAATACACATACAAAGAGAGCCATCCTTCTTTAGGACAAAGAGAACTGGTGCACCCCATGGGGACTTGCTCGGTCTAATGAAACCTTTATCCAATAGGTCCTTCAACTCCTTTAGCTTGGTTTGAGTCATTCTGTAAGGAGAAATAGTTATAGGTTGCGTGTCGGGAAGAAGGTCAATACCAAAATCAATCTCCCCCTCGGGAAGGATTCCCGTTAAATCATCTGAGAAGACTTCCGGATACTCATATACTACTGGAAATGACTGGATAGTTGAGGTCTCGAACTTGACGTCCTTAACACTAACTAAATGGTACACACAAACCTTAGAAATCATCTTCCTGGACTTAAGGTAGGAAATGAAATGACCTACAGGCACAACTAAACTACCCTTCCACTCTAAGACTGATTCACCCGGAAATATGAACTCTACTGCCTAGGTTCTACAATTAATAGAAGCATAACATGCATACAGTCATTGCTAACTCTACAAGGTTTGTGGAGGTGACTTTATGCAATATAGTGATCGGGCATCTTCTATACACCCGCCTAGCTACAATCGAATCACCAACAGGAGTAGAAATTGAAAATGGTTCTGACAGAATTTCAAGACTGACTCCAAAGCTACTAGTAATATAAGGTGTCACAAAAGACAAGGTATACCCTGGATCTAACAAAGCATAAGCATCAAGGTTAAACACTCGTAACATACCAATAACCACATCCGGTGAAGTCTCCTACTCTTGACGGGTCGCAAGGGCATAGAACCTGTTCTACCGCTAATCGCCAGCTAAACTAGTCGAGGCGCCTTGCTGGGAGGGACATGCTACTGGAGCGACTGAACTAGCGGCTGGCAAACCGTCTCCGCCACCCCCTGATCTGGCCGAAGGGCAATCCCTGAGTATGTGTTCGGGTTTTCCACACCCGAAACAAGCGTCTGAGCCAACAGGCACCTCCCTGGGTGATTCTTGCCACATCTTGCACAAGCTTGGAAGGTGCGCTCCATATGCATGCTTCTCTGGGCCCTCGAATTTGAAGCCCTGCTTCTCCAATCCCCTCGTGATCTAGATGGGGTACTAGCTGATGATGGTGCTGGGGAAAAAGACCTGTGATGAGACTGCTGGCACTGTCCACCCCAGATCTAGGCTGAGAAATCCCGTAATTATCTGTCCTGGCCCTCTTGGCCTCTCTTTGCCTCTGATACACTGTCTCCATCTGCTGGGCATGCAGCACTATGCGAGGAAATTCTATGTCTTGGTGCAGCATGGAGATCCTACAATCCTTATCCAGGTAGTCCGCCACTCCATGCACAAACTGGTTCACCCGAGCCCTCTGGTCTGCCACTAACTCTGGTGCATACTTGGATAAGAGAGTGAACTCCAGAGCGTACTCCTAAACCGATATGTCACCCTGCTTCAGATTTACAACTCGGCTGCCTTCAATTCCCTCATCTCTTGAGGGAAGAACTGATCCAAAAAGGCTGTATGAAACTCTTCCCAACCTATAGAGCCTGCTCCCATTGCCCTTCTATCTCTCCATTATTTAAACCAAATATGCGCCACCCCTTTTAGTTGATAACATACCAAATTAACACACTCCCCATTTGTCACCCCCATGACCTGGGTGATCTTCAGAATCGCATCGATGAATTCATGCAGGTCCTCATCTACTTTTGACCCCAACAACTCTGGCGGGTTCATTCTCAAGAAGTACCTGACAAGGGTCGCCACTGCATTTCCATTTTGGAAAACATGCGTAACCGCCTGCTGATTGACCTGAGTGGTCAAGGCCTGTGCGAGCATCTGAATAGCTTCCCGAAACTCAGCATGGGCAATTGGCTCCGGTGCCTAGTGCTCCTGAACTGGTGGGGCTTGCTGGTGCCCATTACCATTGCCATCCTCATGGACATCTCTATTCCCATTTCTCCTACCATACATTATTTGGGGAGCCATGATTCTGCAATCGCGAATAGAATGAATTAGAAGGATACAGAGACATTTCATCGCATGACATAGATCATGAAAGAAGGGAACAATTCCTAAATGTCTCATAGCCTCTTCGTCATAAGTGTGGCGCGCTTCACACCGATGAAAAATACTCTACTTAATGCGGCTTTCCGGCACCCTAGGATACTTCAAACCTATGGCTCTAATACCAAGTTTGTCACGACCAGAATGGAGGCCCGGATCGCAACATGGGACAAGGAGCCCCGAGAGACTCCAAGTCAAACCATGACATAAGCATACATCTAACTTGATCAATAAAACTGAAGAATCAACATGATAAGCTTAGAGGAAGTCTAAATTAAATATAACAACAAAATACACAATCTGAAGCTGAATATATCCTTTGTCTAAAACGCCTCTAAACATGATGAGTTGATGGGACAAGACCCCCAACTAACTCAACAAAGCTAAAACTGACAATAAATAGAGGAATTCTGAATAAGTCTAGTACTCGGGAGATAAGGACTCACCAACAACGTAAGATGCTAGCTATGAAGACTGACTATGAACGGGGCTGAACTTGAGAGCCAGGTCCTGTATCAAGAAATGATACAACATAGAGTATGTGGTCAGTACATGGAATGTACCGAGTATGCAAGGTAAGTAAAACGGACATTTAAAAATAGATAAAAACTCATAAGAGATCATAGAGTGGGACAACATGCGCATACCATAAATATCATATGATAACATAAGGCTCAAGGTTTTAAAATCATTCGTAATCCATTCAATACTATAGTCGTAAGAGAAACTTTATAAACCATCACTCGAGCCAAATTAACATAAACATTATAATGCATAAAACATGCGGAACAATGGGAGATTCTTATAACTGACATACCCTATATGAGCACATATGGAGCCCGACCTGTAAATCCCTAGTCAGGAGGGTGTTCGTACCTTTCCAAGGGTAGAACCATGAAGGAAGTGATATCACACCTGAAAGGGCCCATTTGGGCAAAGTGGATAGTCACAAGGGAGGTCCCATCATGTCCTACTGTGGCACGTAGTTATGAGATTCGGGGTAAAACCTGAGCCTCGAACCTACTCGGTGTTAAATACTACTCCCAAAACATATATAGTGCTCATAGTATAATATGCATGAGACTCATGGACCAGTTAAATCATGATAATCATAAGCATGCTTGTAAATATGAACTAGGCATGAGGGTAAGGCCCGTGAGTCGGTCAAAAACATAATTAGTAAATCATGAAATTCATGCATACTTATAAGTCATGTATAGGCTTCGTAAATCATAAATTCATAATGGGCATTTGAATAAATCCATATTATGACTCATAAATCATGATGGGT
>JACEIK010002633.1:20207-30397 GCA_018107945.1 Datura stramonium
GGAAGGATATCCAACGCCCCAACGCCATGGTACGAGACCACGCCACACCACAAATCAATTATGAAATAATTTTCCTTAAAAAATATTTTTCTCAAAGTAAAAAATATGTGGTTGGTTAAAGACCACTAATTCTGCCAAGTACAAGCTTGTCCCAACACATGGACCAGGTAAACAAAATATAATTTTTAAAACAGGTTTAAAAAGCAAGCACTAAAGCTTAAAGTCTCACTTACCTCAAATTTACAACTCAAGCACACTTTTTAATATTTTAGAACTATGCTCTCGGGTCTCCAGATCACCTCAAACTACACAAAAATGGGTTTATAATGATCAAAAACCCTTCAGTAGAAGTCTGCTTAATTTTTAACAAAAGTCAAATTCACGGTCAAAGATTTGATCGAAAAAGTCAACTCTGGTCAATAGGGCAGAATTCTCGAACTATGACCACCAAAAGATTCTCCTTGATGAGAGGATTCCAGAACATTAATCAAAATTAAATTTTAATAGCATTTGCCCTTTCAAATTGATGATTTAGGTTGAAGAACCCTACGGCTAAACTTTATCAATTATTCAAAATTTCTCCACGTTCTATCCTATAAACTTTCTTATAATCGCGTAATAAACTCAATAAAAATATTAGGATCATTACCTTAATGCTTTGGATTGAAAATCCTTATTTTTCTCTCCTCTTTTCTTCACTTTTCTCTTCCTTTCTTCTCTCCTCTTCTGCGTTTTTTTTTTCATTTTGCTTTATTTTTTTCTGCTGCGGGTTCTTCTTTTCCAACAGAAATAGCATTTTTTTAGTTCAATTGGGATTTGGCCCTTATTATTATTATTATTATTGTAAATTATTTTAAATTCTTATCTTTTTTTGTTCTTTTATTGCTTGATTAGTAAATAACCCTTTATTAAACTAGGGTTATTACAATATTAATCTTCCAAGATACTCCACCTTAGTAAGAGTTTAAGGTAAGCATTTCTAGCTATTAAACTTGCAAGAATTCCTTGGCTAAAACTAGAAGCTTAAGTTGATTTTGTGTCTCATTTTTGGTATGTTATTGGGTGAAGTTTCTTCCCATTTTTTGAGGTTGGTACAGCTGTGTTTTGCTGGAAATACACTCCTTTTATGGTGGGGATTGATCACAAGAAAATTTAGGTAATTTCTCCCTTTTATTTCCTCCTAAAAGTTATGGAAATAAGCTAGAAGAAAATGTTAAAATGTTGCCTTGTTTGGTTGTTTTGTGGCTGCCATAGGTGTGACGTTTTGGCTGAACAAATTGTCTTAAAATATCCTTTCTTTATATTTGTAACATCAAGAATTGAAGAGGGACGGACATTGTATGATTGGAGGAAAAATCGACTAAAAAAACTCGTGGAACAAGGTAAGTAAAGGCGCATCTATTCTTCTTTTTTAAGCACGAAATCTTGTTGTTGAAAGGGCCAATGTCCCTATGTTTTTGGAATCCTATTGTTGCATATATGATTCTGCACAAAGTGTTAAAAATACTAGATAACAATATTGAAGAGTTGAAGGTGTTGGAAGTGAACGGAGATAAAGTGAAGGGAGAATTATTTACGATTATGGTCGTACTTGTAAATCGAGTCAGAAATTCCCTTAACATGGGCACTGTGAGATAGTCCTTTATATTATGTCACACATATGATTTCAAATGTGTTTAAAATACTAGTTGCTAAGTGAAATTAGTTAAAAGGGCAAGATGACAATGCATGAACGAACTTAATGCTAGAGAAAGGTTTTAAGCTAAATAAGGGTAAGTGAGGATAACAAAATGGAAATGCCTTATGATAGTCGTCCACCCTCTTATAAACATGTTTTAAGGTAAATAATCAAAAGAAAATTCCCCAATTTATTTCCCTTAAGCTAACCGATTATTTAGTGAGTTTCTGAACCAATCGATACATTTAACTTGAAAAAATAGAACTCGAATGTGTAATCTATCAATATGTCTATGGAACCATCTTTATGGGAAGATTATACAAAGTATCTTAATGTTAGCAAGTTATACATAAATAAGAAAATATTACGCTTATGATTACATTCAAGTTACACGCTAAGGCAACAAAAATTATCTTCAGAATATCGATGTAAATTTACTAATACTCTTGTGCTATTTGAACCTCCTAAGAGTCATGAAGGCATTAAGTAAAATAAGTGGTCTAAATACGTTATGTGGTAAAACAAAATAATGAATATTATGTGATTACCTTCTACAAATCAATTAGAGTTGAACGTTTGTAAAATAGTTACTTAAGTTAAAGAGTAGCTCTCTGTTATGCCCCTAAACGATTACGTTAAGTTAATTATCCTAATTATGGAATTGTCTTCCAAGTCTTAAAAATATTAATCCTAAAAACTTCTAAGCTACTTATAACGACGTTAGGATTTCTTAAGCTCCTCAGTTAGTTACCAAGGTTGTGTAAGTTATCTTAATATTGTTCGAATTATGGCTATATGTCTTTATTTGCCTATAAGGCAGTCCTTAGAGAATTTCTTGCAAATGTTTAAGCTAAAAAACTCCAGATCTCTGATCTGTAAGCTATGTCTTCACGTGCATAAGTTATGTTGAAACGCATGATGCTAATGTAAGAAGTTCCAAGTAATCATATTCCGAGAACCTTGCTAACGACTCAACCAATGAATTTGCAAAAGTCTAAGAACTCAAGTCTTTATAAGTCCCTTCAGCGAGAAGTCTTAATGTATACAGTTCTCATGTTGTAGCACGTAGTTATACCCAAGTCACACATCTTTATGTGAAGCTCTTGTCAAGTTATTATTTAAGTTTCTTAAGTCCAGAAAAGAGTCCTTCTCACGTATACATGTTTCCAACGCGTAAACAAGAGTAAATACAAGTTTTCTAGCAATCAGTTTAGTTGAGAACTCAGATCAGATACACTGTGTGAAAGTCCTAGATATGTGTACAACTTCATCCTCTCAGATCTGACTAGTTATGTATCAAGCTAAAAGCTCTCTTAGATCGAGCTAAAAGTTCTCTTCGATCGAGTCAGTATTTAGTTGTTTCAGCAGATTACTCGAGGAGGGTTATTATTGAGTCACCAGGGTCAGAGGTTGTGCCTTAACATGGTTGTCTACCTTTCCATGTATGTGTAATGAGATATGTGAAGCCAAGGGGAGACTTCATAACCCTTCTTCCTTAAGCCGAATGATATGTTACTAAGTTTCTTGAGCTCTAATGTCCCTTCGAACATGGTCTATAGATTTTGGTGGAACTCTTATGTCATCCACCTTCTTATAATTTATACAAGTCTTAAATACATGCATTTAACTGTTATTTTCTAGCTTTACATGTTATGTGTGCTTACTTGTAGTTATGTGTTACAAAAGAGGCTTATTCAGGCCACATATTTAGCATTTGTCATCTCTATGCTATATGTGCTAAATTGACTTAGTATAAGACCTATAGGCTCCATTTATGATTATGATTGAGATTTATTTTTGTTTTACCTCGGTATGATACACTGATTGGAGATATTTTTATTTTACCTCAGTATGATACACCGACTGAAGATATTTTTATTTTACCCCGGTATGATACACCCGTTGGAGATATTTTTGTTTTACCTAGTGCAGTACACTAAATGAACAGATTTTATATATGGATTTTTGGTCAACTACTCGCTGGCATTATAGTTATAACTTTTCTTGTGCATTACTTGATTGTGTTTGCACCTCAGCATAGAGTAATTATTAAGTTTCGATTTTTAGGATCCAGGTTGTTAGTATTCCTTATTCCTGATTCAGTTATCTTGAGTTCACTTCTATTATAGTGAGTTGTTATTTACAAGTTGCAGAGTTCAAGGTTATATCTATCCTTTGTATGATTATGCGTTGATTCAGTTATTATAGGATTTCTATCTCCCATTTATAGTTTTAGCCTGACATACCAGTATATTTCATTCGTACTGACATCCCTTTGTTTGGGGACCTACATTCGTTTCATAGGTGCAGGTAGAGACTGGGATTGCTAGTTGTAGTAGCGATTCGTGAGATCTATGGATGTGTTGGTATGCTCTTTTATTTCTGGAGCTAGGGTGTAGTTACCTTAGTTTGAGATTTGAATTACAGTTATGGGTAGGTCGGATCCCTATTTCGACCATTAGTTCTGTTTATTCTTTAGAGGCTTTATGGACTTAGTATGTACAGTATTATTCAGTTTGTTGCCTTGTCGGCTTTTTGTTTCTTGGGTTAGTATAGTTATAGCCTCGTTGGCATTTTAGGTATTTATATATTATTGTTGAGATCTTACGGGTCCAAATTTCTCTGCAGATTGTGATAGGTGGCCTGGACGGCTTAAGTGTTACAGTTATAGACGATATATAGCTGGCTCCCCGGTCAGTTAGGCATTGGGAGCTAGTCGCTACCTCCCCCAGTTTTAGGGCGTGACACTTATAATTAGTTAAATTGGTGGCTTCTTTTGTCCTCATTTTGGACCACAACCTCAAAATTCAACTAGGTGGTGCATCTACTTGGCCTTAACTTATACCCTTTTTAGGCCTTAATTGATTTGGGCTTCTTGGGCATATTTGGTGTCATTATGTTGAACCAAATTTAAGCTTCATTTAGACCACCATTAGGTCATTAATTTATGTAGATGTTGCACCTACTTGGCCCTTTTAACTTGGTCCATTTAGCTTAAATATGCGATGCAACTACTTATCAACTATTAGCTTAAATAAGTCAAGAAAACACCTCACGTATTTTATCTTGTTTTGCATATATTTATCCTTATACTTTAACTTAATACGCATATACATTTGTCCATTTAAAACTCTATGCTTAAATATCACCTCACTACCCTGAGCTTAAGTACTTTCATTAGTGTTAACTTAGTCATATATGTGTTGAAAGTACACGGTATTACATTCTCCCCCTATGCATATAAAACTTAAGTCTTTGCATTTCTCAAAATTTTGCTAGAATTTCCTCTATAATTTGAACTATCTAGAACATGAAACTTAGAAAATACCAACTTATATCCCTCTTAGGGTGACACAACTGTAATGCCGATACCTATCAACATATATACAATTAAGTTAATATTAGTGAAAATATTTAAACTTGAATGGTGAAGTGGTATTTGAGCTTAAAGTTTAAAATTAGCAGGTGAGTATAAGTGATAAGTCAAAGTATAAGGATGAAGGTTTGAAAAATGAAAACAAAATAAGAGAGGAGCTTACTTGACTTAATTAAGCTAATAGGTGACAAATAGCTGCATCACCTACTTAAGCTAAATAGACCAAGTTAAGGAGGCCAAGTAGGTGTATTACCTTCTTAAATTAATGGACTTATTTATGTCCCAAATGAAGTAAAATAAAAGGATATGAAAACATGGAGAAGGATGGGAAAACCAACACACCAAATCGTCCCAAAATCCCAAACCAAGTTAAGCCTAAAAAGGGGTGCTTTGTTCCTTCATGAAAACATACATTTGAAGAATATTAATATTGAGAGTTCTTTTGAACCATTGTGGCTGATTGCTTTTGGATTTATCTTTCAACCTAACTCGTTCATCATTAAAGGTAGTAAGATAACTTATTCTTTGATATCTTTTATTTCTTCTTGGTATTCTTCGAAGGTAATTAGTACTCATACTAATTATAGTCGAACATTACTCACGAAGCAGTCAAGATCTGATTCTAATTCTGATTCATTTCTTAAGTAAAAGTACTTGTGTCACACCCCAAATCTATGGAGGCATGACTGAAACCTGGTACCTTACTTGACCGAGATAGCCATTGAAATCCTTACAACTCGAATAACAACTCGGCTGACTAGGCCTCCATGATAACATGACTACAATATAAGTATGAATAAACATACAATCTCAAAACATGAATATATTAGACTAACAAGATACAAGTACCTTAGGGACTAAACAACAAGCTGACAAGGTTATGAACTGCATAACAACTAAGTAATATATCAACAAGGCCATACACGACATACTCAAAACCCACACAAACGTCTACAAGAATCTAAGAGTAACATGACTAATATATAGTCGGGAAAAGGCCCCGATCTACCCATATGCTATACACATACTCAAAAGTAAAGCTAAAACCTCTAACTCTTCAACTTTAGGAAGAATTGGAGATAACCAAATTTGCTAAACTCTACAGCTCCTACAGGAGAGGTCTATCTAGATCTAAACATGGGCCTGCAAGAAAATGCAACATCCACCAAGAAATAGGGATGTCAATATGAAAGAAAGTACTTGTATGTAAGGCAGAAATATTATTTGACTAAGCTGCAAATAGTAACAGATAGCAGGATATAATATGAAACCTAAAAACTAAAATATCTGAGACTCATTAAGCTTTTGTCTCCTTTACTCTCTTAAAAATAAACTCAACACATGCCTTGATAATGCTCAAACTCACTCCTGGTAAAGTATGAAACAGATGTTGTCAATAAAGAACCCAAAAAAGGTTGGGGTCAATCCCACAAGGAATATGGTCAGGATATAGAATAACACTAGTATTTAAGATTTTAAGTATGTTATCTCCAAAAAAGTGGATTTTATAAAAGCAATTATAAGACAAGATTGAGAATTGTTTGTTGTTTATCAATATTATGCAATTAACTAGGGTAAGTGTTTCCCATGGATTCATAACTACTTCGGGTTTTATACTTGTGATCTATCCCAATGCTTACTTGAAGAACTTGATAACTAGGGTTCATCCAAACGATTGGTTCATCCTTACTGAATGACTATACTTAATCACCAGGCGAGGTCTTATGAGCGATTTTACTTCAATCGTTATCAAATTTGTCCCAAATTAACTATCCTGCAACTGCAGCTCAAGTTATACAATGACCCATAAAGATCAAGGCTTTGTTGTAATTCTCTTTTTCTAATCTCTACTTCTCTAGGTTTAAGCAAGTAAAGAATTCGGCCAAGTCCTATCGTTGCGCTCCATTAAGAGACATTAATGATGAAGAGAATACAATAAAAGTGTTTAGCATTGGTTTAGAATCACTTCGTGCAACCCTTGTTTGTTAATTCTCCATGGTTCCCACACCTAGTTGTGGAGGTTTTAGCCTCTTAGGATTGTAAGATAATTATAAGCATTCATAGAAAAATACATAATTAATACTTATAGAGATGATTAAAGGAAAACCCACTTGATTATTTCAATAATTTATTAAGAATTATTCAAGAACAATAAAGAAAATCAAAACAGGAAAATCTCCAAAACTTGAATAGAAAGCTAACAACAACTTTCCTCTCAACGTGTTTTATGTCTTTTTCCAACTTTTCCTACTAAAAATAACGTATAAAGTATTTATACAAATATTTAGAACCTTTTCCTAAGTAAACAAGGAAACTACTAAAACTGCCGCCGCTTCACCTACGACTTGTAACAAGATTGTACGGGTCATACCTTGACTAGCATCTGCTGAATCTGGCTAAGTGTTGTGAACTAGTACGACTCGTACCATAAACCTACGAGTCATACAATCAGTCGTGGTTAGATACTGAGAATTTTGGCAATCTTCTAAAATCTATCATGGATGGCTTGGTACAACTCGTACCTAAGTTTTATGACCTGTGACTCCTTCTCGTACCTTGAGACCTGCTAGCGTTCACTTTTTCTGAAATTATCCACGGCTCTTTGGTATGGGTCTTAGGTAGATCTCACAATTCGTGGTTGCTACTCATACCAGGAGACTTAGCCTATGCAACATCTTCTGAAGTTTCCTACGACAGCTATGGTATGACTCGTACCTATGAGCCATAAGTTTCCTTGTCCTCAACACTCTTGGCCTGGAATTTTCCACGATTCTCAGTATGGCTCATACCAAGATGGTACGGCTCGTACTAAGGTCCGTACTTAGCCACTTTTCTGTAATTTTCTCCATCTTCTACACAATTCAACTCCAATATCTATTTTCCTTGAAAACTCATATCCTTATAAACACACCTTAGTCCATGCTTATTTCCCAGTTTTAAGTGTCGAAAGTGCTGTAAACTCACAACACATTAACACCCTCAACTTAAGACTTTTGCATATACTTAGGCAAAGAAAACAAAAAATAAAATGACTCTTAACTATCAAGTAAACTTAGAATACCTACAACCAACACAACAAAATTTGCACTATGAACTAAAATCAGCTAATGGCCCCCTTTTTTTCAAACTAAGTCATATGCACACATATAACCACAACCAATGAACATACAGGGATTAAGATATGGCATTCAACTATTATCAGAGAATTGAGCTATCACCGATGCTATTCACATAGACAATTTGGTAAAATACAACACAAACCAAGTACCCTCATAGCAAATGAAGTCCCTAACACTCACAGATTATATACAATTATGAAACTTGGGACTAAACAAATGAGACTCTCACTCTTACAAAGAAGTTCCAAATGCTGCACATCGGATACCATAGGCTTGCCCTTATTTTCTCTACTTTGGCTCTTTAGACAGTTAGGCTAGAATCACTATAGGGCTTTGTTCGTCTTGTAATGTAGGTTTCAAGCTGGGTATGGTAGATATGGAATTTAGTGACTAAACCCTCCTTGGCATACTCGTGGCTTCACTTTTCACTTTTTACCCCACTTTTTACTTTTTTAACTTTTCCTCCCTTTTCTCTGTTTAAATGCAATATGTGGGTGTGGTGTGTTTTTTTTCCTCATTTTTTCATTTCTTTTTCTCTTTTATTTTCTTTTATTTTCATTTTTCTTTTTCAGCTCTTTTTTCTTTCTTTTCTTTTCACACCACACCTCGCCCTTCTTTAACTTTTTTCTTTTCTTTCTTTTCCACCTCCTCACAGTCTGCGCACCCCTACTATAACCACCCTCAACTTAGAAATTTTGTGTGAGTTGAGGTTCACAATGTCCAAGGAGGGACCAGGGCTAAAACAGGTTTGTAATAAACAATGGAAAAGGTGAAGGGTTAATCAAAGAAAAATGGTCAATGTTAGGCTCAAAATCGGGATCAAGGGATTCATTTTTATTTGGTAAGATAATTTAAGCTAAAGTCGCTAAAATAAAAAATGGCCTATAATAATTTCCTAAGCAACTATCCTAAAACCTATGTAAAGACCAAGGGGGCAAGTTCTAGATCCTAAACGCAATATTGAACTAAGTATGAATCCTAACTCACTCATGATACCGGTTTACATTGAATCTACCCATCTAGTTCATGAACGACTACAATACAACTACAAATGCTAATAATATAAGTGCCATAAAAAGATCCATAGAAGTCATGCAATTGCAATTAACTACACATCTAACATCAAAAAATTTTAAACCGGTTCAATTATTTTCAAAAACATCAAACTAGTGCATTTATTGGCTGTAAAATAATCCTAAGCTACTTATAATTAAACGAATAACAAAAACATCCTAAACATGCCGTTCTACTAGATAACATGCTCGAGGAAAAAGAAACACGATAAGAAAAGCCCTCGGACGAACAATACACCCCCTTTGAAAAATATGCTTCCTCTCCGAAGTATCAACTGTAAGAATAAGGGAAAGGGACATATTTGTGGCACACTAAGTGCTCCTATCATCCTGCAGAGGTGGTACCTCCGCTACAATAGTGACGCTAGTGGTGGCCGGCACACTCAATGGGACGTCAATAGTAACAGTTGCTTCAGCAACCTCGGTCTTGAATCTGGCTGAATGTGGCTCCCCCAAAGGATCCTCGCCACTCGCAAGAACTCTTTGGGTAGTGTGGAGCTCCCCTCTCCTCTAGCTCACTCCTGCAACTCTAACATATGTGCATCATGAGATTGCAGGCTCTCCAATCTCGCCCGCTTTCTCTCCTTCTTCTCCTTCTTTTTCCTCTTCTTTGAGGGATCATCTCTAACCTTCTTAGAGACCCTCTTCTTACCCTTTCCTCCACTAGCTGCTGATGGGACCCAATAAGCCTCCAAATGTAGCTCCTCATCGAGCTCCACGTCTATCTCCGGAAGAGTGGGGGCTGCTAGAATCGCCAGTTATCTAGAAGACAACTCGGTCACATGGCTCCGAAGAGCCCCAACTCCTCCGTACGACTGCCTGTGTCCAGCTGCTCAGCTAGGCGCTTGATCTTGGGCAGAATTATATGCCCAAGTGATACTCAAATGCTTCATTTCATCTTGTTTATCTATCGTTATTTGTACATTCTCATGTGATTTGTAGTT
>JACEIK010002633.1:56868-81339 GCA_018107945.1 Datura stramonium
TTGCTCATTACTATAGTTCAGACTCACTTTATCATTTTGTCTTAGATTAGTATAAATTAGGAAACAAACTCTCAAAATCTTCTTTAAATTGTTGTCTGCAATTTTAGAGTTAGAGTTCATTAACACTTAATTGGATTATTACCTTGGTTCAGTCCCTGTGGGATCGATACTTGGCTTACTTTAGCCATTTTACTACTTGTTTGACCACGTGCACTTGCGTATAGTTGCGAAACACGCCGAACAACGCTCATTGAAGCAGAATTTGAAACTATCTATCTGGCCATGCAACACCCTCACGACTGCCTCAATTTCCTCCTTCACCCAAGGCTTGACATTCTCCATCATAGATTGAACCTTCTCTCGGTCATTGTCAGCCTTTTAGCTATCTGCTGGAGGAACTCTTGTGGGACCAATACATATCTAGATGGGGTGTGGCTCAGAAGTGCAGATGAAGTGCTAGGAGCCTCCTCTGTGTGGCAGGCCTTTGTAGCCAGCAACATGAATTTTGGCTTTTGCTTTTTACCACGACTGGTACTACGCTCCGTACAAAGCTCTTACGAGTCGTACTGAGAACCGTAGTACTAGTCTAGTCAGAAATTTTTCTCCCAACATTTTTTGTTTCACCTGCACACTAAACACACCAAAGGTTAAAATACTTGGGTTGCCTCCTAAGAAGCACTTGATTTAACGTCGTGTCATGATTCAAGTCTCCTAACTACCCAGAATTCATCAAGAAACTCAGAATTATCATCGATTGCTGAGGCAACCCTAAACTCATTGGGATGCTTTATTGACCGGCAGACATTAAAAGTGACCTCCTCTTTATTTAGCCTGAATTTTAGTTGGCCAGCTTCAACATCCACCAAAGCTCTCCTAGTGTCCAGGAATGGTCGCCCCAAGATAATAGGGACCTCAAAATCAATCTCGCAATCTAGGATTGCAAAGTCCGTCAGGAATATGAAACGATCCACTTTGACAAGCACATCGACAAATATCAGCACTGGCTTTTTGACTGTGTGGTCTGCCATCAAAGCCGCATCAACATCGATGTGGAAACTCCCAAGCCCAGCTATTTGAATACAAATAATATCATCAGGTTGATGCTTGCTCCTAAATCAAAAAGTGCCTTTGCAAACTCAAAATCACCAATCATACACGAAATGGTGAAGGCACCTGGATCCTCCTTTTGAGCAAGGACCTGTGAAGCTATGACACTGCAATGATGCAAGTTACCGACCGACTTATAGCTCATGGACCTATTCTTGGTCACTAGGTCCTTCATGAACTTGGCATATCCAGGAATCTGCTCCAATGCCTCGACCAATGATATGTTCACAGATAACTACTTAAGCATGGAGAGAAATTTTTGAAAGTTACCATCTTTTGCCTCTTTCTTCATCCTTTGAGGGAATGTGGTGGTGGTCAAGAGATAGCCTTATAAATTTGCGTGGCCCCTTGCGTCTTACCATTCTCAACTTTGGACTCCTTTGCGTCAACTGGAGTCTTTGTCAACTCAGCTTCACCTCTGAGCTCATGCTCAGCAACCTCATCTTCCTCACCAAGCTGAATCTCCTTCCGTCTTTCCATCTCAACTACAATTGGCAGAGGGGGATCAACTGTGGTCTTTCCACTCTTAGTCATCACAACCATACAGTGACTATCATTCTTTGGATTCTGCACTGTGTTTCTTGGAAGAGTTCCCTTCTGCCTTTGGTTTAGGGAGGCCAACATCTGACCAAGCTGCTGCTCAATCTGTTTGATCACTGTGGATGCGATTCAACTTTTTGGTTACCTGATATATCCCCTGGATCTCCCTTAGCTGATCATCGGTGGATTTTACCTTATTGAGCATTTCAACCATCATGTTCTCTAATCTTGAGAGCCCACTCTCACCCTCACATTGCATTAGGAGGAACATACAAACTTGTGCGATCGTTGCGATATCCATTGTTCTTTAGCATTCTCCCTCTCGCTCACGACCTCGGCTCCTAATCCTATTCCCATTGCAGTTGTAATTGTCCCAATACTGATTCTGATCTTGATTTCTGAAACCTTGGCACAAAATGTCCTGTCCAGATCCCTGGGCGTTGGCCCGAGAACCCGCCACCTGGTTGTCCAAGAAGTTTGCCTCCTCCTCAGAATCTGAATGCTCCTACCCCGGTTCCTGACCCTAAGCTCCCCTTGCGTTTACCTTTCTAGCACCAACGCCCATGATATGCTTTGTGAGCAGATCTAATGATTTCAGCATATGGGCCAATTCCTTATCACGCTCCTCCTCCTTTCTGCATTGATCCGCAGACATACCAATAGAATATGTACCTGCAGCTACTTCCACTTCCCTGGTGTTCCAAGCCCTGTTCGTATTAATCACTCTATCTAGAATAATAGAAGCTTGCTCCCACGTGTGACTCATCAATGCTCCTCCCGCCACTGTATCTACTACAGCTTTTGTGCTGTTATTCAAGGACCTATAAAAAATTTTCAACAAACTGTCATCTGGAATATTATGGTTCTGGCACTTGGTCAGCTACTTCTTAAATCTCAACCATGTCTCATGCAGTGCCTTAGTCTTCAATTGTTGAAAGTGATAAATTTTGTCCTTTAACTACAACATCCTGGAGGGAAGGAAGAATCTTTCTAGGAAGGCCTATTTAAGCTCCCTCCAGTCGGTAATGGAGTCATTGGGCAACTCCGATAACCATAAAGTGGCCTCTCCAGAGAGAGAATGGGAAAAGTCTCAGCCTAATCATATCCTGGATCACACCAGGTAACTTGTACGCCTTGCATATCTCGACAAAATTCATCAAGTGCAAGTTAGCATCATTAGCTGCATGACCATTAAACACCCCTTTCATATTCAACCGCATTACATGGTGCTCGTGATATCAAACTTTGCCGCAACAGGCAAAAGTGGTGGTGCGATGGCTCTAGTTGACCAGACTTCGTCAATATCTGGGTCATCCTCATCATTGAATTGAGGAGCATATCTCCGACCTTTATTACCCCTTCGATGGCAGCCAGAGTTCACGACTTCCTCCCTAGCATCCTCGACTTCCTAAAGTGCAGCTTGCCGAGCTTCTTCAGCAATATGGGCCTCTCTCTGCTCACGGTTCTCCATTCTCTGCAGAGTTCGCTCTAATATAGGATCAAGAGGAATCAGGGGGTTTTCGCTCTGTAGAGTACTTGGCATTAACCAAGAGACAACCTGTGGGTGTCAAAAACAAAAAGAAAACATAAATGAGGAAATAACAACTAAAAGTTAAACACAGAAATTACTCTAATCCTAAGCCGTATTCCCCGACAACAGTGCCACTTTTTGATAATGCTCAAACTCGCACTCCTGATAAAGTATGAATTGGACGTTGTCAATAAAGAACCCAACAAAGGTTGGGGTCGATCCCACAGGAAGTATGGTCAGGATATAGAATAATGCTAGTATTTAAGATTTTAAGTATGTTATCTCCAAAAAATGGGGTTTTACAAAAGAAATTATAAGACAATATTGAGAATTTATTATTGTTTATCAATATTATGCAATTAACAAGGGTAAGTGTTCCCCATGGATTCATAACTACTTCGGGTTTTACACTTGTGATCTCTCCTAATGCTTACTTGTAGAACTTGATAACCAGGGTTCATCCAAACAACTGGTTCATCCCTATTGGATGACTATACTCAATCATCAGGTGAGGTCTCATGAGCGGTTTTACTTCAACCGTTATCAAATTTGTCCCAAATTAACTATCCTGCGACCACAACTCAAGTTATACAATGACCTATAAAGATCAAGGCTTTATTGTAATTCTCTTTTCCTAATCTCTACTTCTCTAGGTACAAGCAAGTAAAGAATTCAAGCAAGTCCTAATGTTGCACTCTGTTAAAAAATATTAAAGATGAATAGAATACAATACAAGTGTTTAGCATTGGTTTAGAATTACTTCGTGCAACCCTAGATTGTTAATTCACCATGGTTCCTACACTCCTAGTTTTGGAGGTTTTAGCAACTCATGATTTCAAGATAATTATAAGCATTCACAGACAAACACATAATTTAATACTTATAGAGATGATTAAAAGAAAACCCACTTGATTATTGCAAGAATTTCTGAAGAATTATTCAAGAACAATGAAGAAAATCAAAACAAGAAAATCTCCAGAACTTGAATAGAAAGCTAACAACGACTTTCCTCTCAATGTGTTTCATGTATTTTTCCAACTTTTTCTACTGAAAATAACCTAAAAAGTATTTATACAAAAACCTTTTCCTAAGAAAATAGGAAAACTACTGAAACAGCTGCCGACTTCACCTACAACCCGTGATAAGATTGTACGGGTTGTACCTTGACTAATATGTTGGCAGGCATCTATTGAATTTGGCTAAGTGTAGTGAAATAATATGACTCATACCATAAACCAAGGAGTTGTACAATCATTCATGGTTAGATACTGAGAATTCTGGCAATATTCTGAACTTTATCGTAGATGGCTTGGTATGACTCATACCTAAGTTCTATGACCTGCGACTCCTTCTCCTACCTTGAGTCCTTCCAACCTTCACTTCTTCTGAACTTTTCCACGGCTCTTTGGTATGGGTCTTAGGTAGATCTCACGATTCGTGGTTGGTAGTTGTACCAGGAGACTTAGCCTGTGCAACATCTTCTGAAGTTTCCTACGACCGCTATGGTATGACACATACCATGAGCCCTAAGTTTCCTTTGACTCAACACTCTTGGCCTGGACTTTTCCACGACTCTTAGTAGGGCTCGTACTATATATATATATTCCTCAATGTGACAGTAGCGCCTTGGCGCACATTAACACACACATGAAATTTATTATTAAAAAGATTGATTTTTTTATCCACTTCCGTTAGTTATTAAGACTCTTCATAGCTAGCTTAGTTGGACTTGAATTGAAAGGGTATTTGATAACTCTCAATAGAAATCTCCTTTTTAAAGGAGGTGGCTGCAATCATTGTCAAAAATAAATTCCCAATGAATATGTGGGTCGAATCCCACAGAGATTGAGAAGAGATGATTCAAAAGTTATAAATCAACTCAAACTAGAAAGCATCATGTCTAAACAACATAATGTAAACATTGGGGGAAAAGGGAAGCAAGTATATATTTCAAATTGCAAAATAAAGCAGGGGCAAACGACTTGTTGCAATCAATGAGAGTGTTTAGGGGTGTGTATTTGATGGGGCGTCAAACTTGATAGGGGTTGGTTAAAATGCATTAGATTCGATTAGAGCATGGATAGCATTAGATAAGGCTACACCCCATGTTTCTAAACCAAGAGGATGTGCTTACCTTGGGTTTTCTCAAACCCCAAAGCAAATCAACAAACCAACCAACAAGGCTTGAGGAAGGATTAAGCTATCTCTAGCCTTAACCCTTTAATGGAATATGATTACGGTCTTGACTATCTCTAGTGTAATACTTAAAAAATCCTAAGATCATACCGGGAGATGAAATAGAAAAAAACAGAAATTTCTACACCAGTTCACAAAATGAGTCGTTCAGTGACCCGTCAGGAGCACCACGAGTCGTTAAGTGACTCGTGGGAAAGGCTTGGACTTAGTTGAAAATTTGTGATTTGAGGTGACCACAGGTGTGACCACGAGTCATGGTCAACACCACAAATCATCATGTGATCCGTGGTCAAGTGTTGATAGAGGTTGGAGAGATTTGGGCAGTCAACCTAATGGATTGGTCACCACGAATCGTCGGGCACACCATGAGTTGTGGTGTCCCTCGTGGTGACCCTCAGGAGAGTTTTGGTAGTGTTGAGCACAAATACAGACCAAGAGTCATGGACAGGGATGGTGAGCCATCCAGTCACTTGTTGTCACGGCCCGAACGTAGACCCGAATTGTAACACGTGACAAGGAGCCCCGAGAGACTCCAAGTCGACCCATGGCATGAGCATTCATCTAACTTCATATCATCAAATGAAATACTTAACATATCAATATATCAAAAGCAGGAACATAACATAGCATAGCATGATAATCGGTACAGACTAAATATATAACAACTGAGTACTACATATAGTTTGAAAGCCTATATCATAACAGATGGGTTGGTGGGAAAACATCCCCAACTAACCCGACAGCTGAAACTAAAAGAGAACATCAATGTTTGAATCAAATGGTCCTCGGAGAATGAGGACTCACCAACAAGATGGATATGAAACTCCGTAACAAGCTAATGACGATGCTGGATCTGAAGATCAGAGCCTGTATCATAAAATGATACAACATAGAGTATGCGGTCAGTACGTGAAATGTACTGAGTATGCAAGGTAAGTAAATCAAACATTTAAAATACATAAAAACTCATAAATGATCATAAGAGAAGGACATCATGCTCACATCATAAATATCATAGGATAACATAAGGCTCAAGATTTTCAAATCATTCGTAAACCATTCATTATCATAATCATAAGAGAAACTTTATCAAATCATCACTTGAGCCAACAACATAAACATAACAATGCATAAAACATGCGAAACAATGGGAGGACTCATCATAACCGACACCATCACGGTAGAGCCTTACATGATGCCTCAACTATCTCACTCAAGTGGGAAGAGTCGCCCCTGGCTTGCCAGGAGAGGGGCATGCATTATGTGATATCAAGAAAGAGGGGATCATTATCATTCTAATGTATCATTATAAACCTTTGGTGGCACGTGGTTATGAGACACCGATGTAGTCCTTTGATCGTCGGGTTTCTCGGTGCTAGACACAACTCCCAAAAACATGAACATTAGGATCATGTATAAATCAATAACATCATTCATTAAGATTCATGGCTAAATAAACATTTATTATTCATTGATCCCCATTGAAACATGCTTAGTCAAGAATCAAAGGCCCTTTAGTTAGCCAACATCATAAATCGATAAATCAGAAGATCCATTTCAGAAATCACAAATCACCCTTGAACATGTGGGCATTGCCCAATACTTTACCATGCTTGAAAATTCTCAATTCATTGGAAAACATGATTATAAACATGGATAACTTGAACACATGCTTTTCATCATCAATAATTCATAATACTTGAACATTCACTATAAACTTTGACTTTTATGAACTTTTTATAAATGGGAAATTTGATTTATAAAACTTGAAATATAATTTTTAATGAAAAACAACATAAAACTGCCCATAATTTGTAATTCCATAATAGTAACTCAATTAGATCAAACCCATGTAGATAAATTGAATTTTCATGCATTGGGTAAAAACCCCATAGAGTTTTGATAGGAATTTCATGAATTTGAAAGAGATTGGGTATGGGTGTGAAAGGATTCACCCATTCATAACCCTATATACCTGGGAAAAATCAAATCTCACCACTCCTTGAAAGCCCAATGGAAATCAATGAAGAAAAACTTGAAGACAAGCTTGATCACCTCTTCAATCCTTTAATTTTGCATGTATGAGGATGAATAGTCTAGAAGGGCTTAACCTATCTTAATACATTAAGAAAATAACTTAAAACGACATAGTTTAGGACCTTAGAGTGTAGGAATGACGAAAATGCCCTTAATGAAAAACCTTGAAAAATATGAACTGGTGAACTAACGAGCGTACTAACGGGTTGTTGGAGGATACCACGACTCGTGGTATCCATCCATCATCTGCACTGCCAAAATCCCTGATCTTAGATTCAATCCCACGACTCGATAGGATGAGTCGTCCTATCAAACAACGAGTCGTTGCTTCGTCCGTTGCTTCCTCCTTCAGGTTCTATAGTACTCCTTCCAACGAGGCTCACCACGACTAGTTACATCCTCCAGTGAGTCGTGGTTGTCTTCCATTAGGTCTACTGGAAAATATAGTTATCCCTATTCAATGAATGGTGACCACGACCCATTACTTCTCACGACGGGTCGTGGGATGACCCGTTACCTTCCCTTAAGCTAAGGTCTAGTACCTACCACGGCTCCAAACAACGACTCATCATATCCAACAACGAGTCGTTACTTCGCTCATTGTTTCCACTTTCACCAGGACTAGTCCTTCCCATGACTTCTTCCCACGGGTTGTTGGTTCCGTTGGGTCATCCGTCCTGTGGGATTTTTTTTCCAATTTTCAGCCAACTTCCATTTCAAATCCCAGGTATAATCTGAGGCACTTTCGGGATATTATAACATCTCCCCCTTGGGAACATTCTTCCTCGAATGTTGGAAACGTACAGAAAACAGAGACATGCAATCATTACACTAAAATGCTGATCATTTATATCGAAAAACTGAAGGAACGACTATCTCCGATTCAAACCATATAGTTGAACTGATTTCATGATTCACATACATTCATATACATAAAAGAACCTTGATCACATGAATTGAACATGAAAACTAAACAGAGTTTTTAAGGCAAAACTGATACCTCAAGTTGGAATTGAGCCGGTAGAAAATAAATGTGGGTATGTAGCCACCATATCTGCTTGGGACTCCCACGTAGCTCCTTCAACATGCTAATTCCTCCATAACACTTTAAGTGAAGCTACTTTCTTGTTCCTTAGCCTTCGAACCTAATGATCCAATATTTCTACCGGAACCTCCTCATAGCTAAGGTTGTCTTTTATACCAACACTGTTCACCAGAACAACTAGGGCTAGATCCCCCAAACACTTCTTCAAGAGCGATACATGAAACATAGGATGCACAGAAGATAACTCTGAGGGAAACTCCAATTCATACGCCACCTTGCCAACTCTTCTCACAATCCGATAGGGGCCAACATAGCGGGGACTAATTTTCCTTTTCTTTCCGTACCTCATCACTCCCTTCATGGAAGACACCCTCAGAAATACCCAGTCATCGACTTCAAATTCTAATTCTCTTCTTCTCACGTCAGCATAAGACTTTTGGCGACTCTGGGCAGTTTTCAACTGGTCCCTTATTAATTGAACCTTCTACATAGCCTCGTGAACCGAATCTGGTCCTATCATTGCCGCTTCACCAACCTAAAACCATCCAATGGGAGACCTACATCTCTGCCCATAGAGAGCCTCGAACGGTGCCATCTGGATACTGGAATAATAGTAGTTATTGTATGAAAACTCGATAAGTGGCAAATGATCATCCCAACTACATCTGAAGTCAATTATGCATGCTCTCAACATGTCCTCGAGGGTCTGGATTATCCACTCCACTTGACCATCCGTTTGTGGGTGAAATGTTGTGCTGAGCTTAACCTGTGTACCCAATCCTTTTTGAAATGACTTCCAAAACTGAGAGGTAAATTGAGTACCTCTATCTGAAATAATGGATAAGGGCACTCCATGCAATCAAACTAGCTCCTGGATATATAGCTTTGCATAATCCCCATCGAATTCATGGTCTTGACCGGTAGAAAATGAGCAGCCTTGGCCAACCTGTCTAACACAACCCAAATGGAGTCATATTGTCGACGAGTACGAGGCAAACCTGTGATGAAATCCATATTAATTTATTCCCACTTCCAAGTAGGAATGCTGATATCCTGAAGCACGCCTCCCAGTCTCTGATGCTCAACCTTTACTTACTAACAGTTTAGACACTTAGCTACGAATTCTGCAATATCCTTTTTCATTCCATTCCACCAATAAATTTCTTGTAAGTCACGGTACATCTTGGTGGCACCTAGATGGATAGAATATCTGGATCCATGAGCCTCATGCAACATCTGGCTCCTCAAATCATCAACATCCAGAACACATAGGCGACCCTGGTATCGAAGCACACCATCTCCCCCTTTGAAGAAGATCTCTACTTTCTGATTCTGAATGACTTCCTTTAAATTTACCAAAATTGGGTCCTCATCTTGCCTAGCTTTTACATCAGTCACTAAGGATGATTCCGATCCACTCTGAAACACAACACCGCCATCGGTTGAGTCAACCAACCTAACTCCCAAACTTGCGAGTCTATGCACATCTTTCACCATCTCTTTCTTCCCTTAATCCACATGGGACATATTCTCCATAGAAAGACTACTAAGTGCGTCGGCTACTACATTACCCTTACTCGAATGGTAAAGGACTCTCATATCATAGTCCTTGAGTAGTTCCAACCACCTCCTTTGTCAAAGATTGAGGTCCTTATGGGTAAACACATATTGCAAACTCTTATGGTCCATGAACACATCCACGCGGACCCCGTACAAGTAATGTCGCCATATCTTCAAGGCAAATACTACGACAGCCAACTCAAGATCATGGGTCTGGTAATTCTTCTCATGAACTTTCAATTTTCTAGAGGCATATGCTATAACTTTCCTATGCTGCATTAGTATGCATCCAAGTCCTATCCTTGAAGCATCACAATACACTATGAACCCGTTGGTACCCCCGGGTAGGGTCAACACTGGTGCTGAGGTAAGTCGAACAACTCTTAGAAACTCTTCTCACAAGCCTCAGACCATTGGAATTTCACCTTCTTCTAGGTCAATTTGGTCAAGGGCACTGCAATAGATGAAAAACCTCAACAAATCTACGATAGTAGCCAACTAAACCCAAGAAACTCCGAATGTATAAAGTATTCACCGGTCTAGGCCAATTATTTACCTCCTCTATCTTCTAATAATCCACCCTTATACCCTCACTTGTTACCACATGGCCTAAAAATGCTACGGAGTTCAACCAAAACTCGCACTTGCTGAATTTGGCCTATAATTGGTGATCCTTGAGGGTCTGAAGCACTATTCTCAAATGAGCGACATGTTCCTCCTCATTCCGAGAATACATCAAGATGTCATCGATAAACACAATCACGAACATATCCAAATATGGCTTGAACACCCTGTTCATCAGGTCCATAAAAGCTGCAGGAGCATTCATTAGTCCAAAAGACATAACTACAAACTCATAATGACCATATCGCGTCCTAAAGGCTGTCTTCGAGATGTCGCACTCCCCAACTCTAAGTTGATGATAATTAGATCTGACATCAATCTTTGAAAAATTCTTGGCACCCTAAAGATGGTCAAATAAATCATCAATCCTGGGTAGAGGATACTTGTTCTTGACGGTGACTTTGTTCAATTGCTAGTAGTCAATGCACATCCGAAAGGAACCATCCTTCTTTCAAAAAAATAAGACTGGTGCACCCCATGGGGACTTGCTTGGTCTGATGAAACCCTTATCTAATAGATCCTTCAACTGATCCTTCAACTCCCTTAGTTTGACAGGAGCCATTCTATAAGGAGGGATAGATATAGGATACGTGTCGGGAAGATGGTCAATATCAAAATCAATTTCTCTCTCGGGAGGAACACCTGGTAAATCATCTGGAAATACTTTTGGGTACTCACACACTATCAGAACTAACTGGATAGTCGGGGTCTTGGACTCAACATCCTTAACCCTAACTAGATGATACATACAACCCTTGGCAATCATCTTTCTAGCCTTGAGATAGGAAATAAAATGACCTATAGGCACTGCCGAACTACCCTTTCGCTCCAAAACTGCCTCACCCGGAAAGGGGAACTCCACAGCACAGGTTCTTCAATTAACAGAAGCATAACACGCATACAACCAATCCATGCCAAGAATAATATCAAAGTCAGTCATGGATAACTCTACAAGGCCTGCGGAAGTGACTTTATGCAATATAGTGACCGGACATCGTCTATACACCCGTCTAGCTACAACTGAATCACCAACAGGGGTAGAAACTGAAAATGGTTCTGATAGAGTCTCGGGACTAACTCCAAAGCTACTAGAATTATAAGGTGTTACAAAAGATAGGGTATCCCCTGGGTCTAACAAAGCATAAGCATCAAGGTGGAACACTCGTAACATACCAGTAACCACATCCGGTGAAGTCTCTTGCTCCTGACGTGAGATGAGGGCATAGAATCTGTTTTGAAGTTGTCCGCCACCCCCACTAGTAGATGCTCCCTGCGGAGCTGAACATGATGGAGCTGCTGCTGACTTGGTAGTTTGCACACGACCTCTGTCATCATCCTGTCTAGAAAATGGACACGCTCGACGCATTTGGGTCATTTCACTCAGTTATGATGTTCAATTAGGTTCAGATCATGATTTCAGAAAATAGCATGCAAGCTCTACTCTTAGAATCTTATCTTGATTATGTCTTATTATATACATGATTTATGATCTTACTTACTTACTGATTTTATTTACCTTGCATACTTGGTACATTCCACAAACTAACCACATACTCTATGCTGTATCATTTTATGATACAGGCTCTGATATCCAGACTCAGTCTCGTCGATAGCCAGATTCTCAGCCTTAGTACTTCCCGCTCAGAGTTGGTGAGTCCTCATCTTGCGAGGGCCCTTATTTTATTTATGTTCTGTATTTTCAGTTTTCAAACTATAGTGAGTTAGTTGGGGTCTTGTCCCATCAACTCATTAGTTTAGAGGCTTTTCGGACATAGTGTGTATTCAGCGTTGGACTCATGTATGAATTCAGATGTTAAGTTTTGTTTAGACTTCCACTATGTTATTTATAATGATCATCCTCTTATCTATGATTGAGCTAGATGTATGTTCATACCAAGGGTCAACTTGGAGCCTCTCGAGGTTTCTTGTCCCGTGTCTGGATCTGGGCCTATGTTCGGGTTGTGACAAACTTGGTATCAGAGCATTAGGTTTTGAAGTGTCCTAGGGTGTATGAAAGCCGCGTTAAGTAAAGTCTTTTTCATAGGTGTGAAGCGCGCCACACTCATGACGAAGAGGCTAAGAGACGTTTAGGAAATTTTCCCTTCTTTCATGATCTAAGTCATGTGATGAAATGTCTCTCCATTCCTTTAATTCGTGTTATACGTGTGTGCAAAAACATGTCTCCTCAAGGAACCAACGAGAGTCAGCTAGCTCCACCAACTCCAACGGATCCCATGTTTGGGCAAGTTAGGGATCTAGAGCTTGGGGTCGCTTTTAGAGTGTTGATATGAGCCATGATCGCTCAACCTAACCAGTAGACTATCGCATCAGCGAACCCTACCAGAGAGACGAAAGCTATTGGAGTTTAAGACTTCACGAGGAGGAGTCCGACTAAGGTTGGTGGTTCGGGTATGGAGGGAGAGTTCAATGAGAAACAAAAGGGAAGCAAAAGGCCCAGGATCGAGGACATGGAGAGTTTCCAACAAGGGTCAAGTTGTGGGAGTCACTTTAAACCCCAACAGAGGACTTTAGCTCAAGTTCGGAGAAACAAGCCCAGGGTGCAGGAGATCACTTACCCAGTTTGTGGGCATTGACAAAAGAACCACCTAAGAAGATGTTTGATGGGGTCAGATGTTTGTTGCTATTGTGGCCAGCCCAGTCATAAACACAGAAATTTCCCAGCAACCAAGCGGGATGGCCAGATAGGCCGTGCGCAAGCCACCCCTTCAACAGCCCGTCCTGTTGGCCAGCTTTCCAAAGGTGTGGTAGGAACCACCTGGGTAAATGTTTGATTGGTAGGGATGCTTTTTTCGAGTGCGATAAGCCCGAGCACAGACTCAGGGATTGTCCTTCAGCTAGACCAAGTGACGGTGGAGCCTGTTCCCCAGCTATCAGATCAGCAACCCACCCATCTCAGAAGCTCAGGTTACCTAGAGCAGGTGGTAGCCAACCACAGATGTAGTCATAGGTACGTTATAAGTCTTCATATCGAACCTTGCGTGTTGCTGTACCCAAGAATTACTGTATAAAGTACAAGATTCGTTTGTGCATTTTAGTATGAGATTTTTTTTGTGGAGGGTAGGGGATGGTTACAAGTATGAGGTCTTCAACGATAACCTTGGAGGTGAATGGGATGTCTGGAGCTAGTGATATTAGTTTAGCCTTAATGAAGGATCCTAGAGCCTTAGCATGATGGCCTTAAACTAAGGGGGGAGATGGTAAGTGAAGGGCAAAGTCAAGTCTTAAGTTTTCTAGTAAGGAAGTTCTATAAATAGTAATTTAGGGTAGTCAATCCATTCTCATTTAGGTGTTTCCCTTATGTTCGCTCGATGCTACGCTCAACTTATGCTTATGTTCAGAACCCTAAGATGATAGGTAACCCCAATATTACTCCATGACCCCATAAAAGATTCAGCTTCATGTCATGACCCTTGTTATGTATGTGAACTCATGTCTTTCAGCACGCTAAGTTCTATGAACTCAGTCCTTAAGATTTGCCTTATCAACACATAAGATCATGCTATATCAGGTATATGCCCAACTTAGATTTCATGAATGATTCATGCTCATGATTTCCTTACTCTAAGCCCTATGAATGTTTCCCCATAATGGAAATGACGGTTAAAATGGGTACGTTCAGGGTAACTCCCTATCCCTGCCATAGGTGCCGGGCAGGTAGAAGTCCAGGAAGAGTAGTTGTTAGTAAAGCCGTGGAGTGTAATAACTCGCACAAACATTTTATGATTGTTGGTCCACAATCCAGTGTTGAACCTTTCCGTATCTTTATTTTGTTATTCATGACTTTCGAAGATGGATGACACCGTTCCCGAGATGATCTAATGAAAATTGGCTGAGATTTTTAATTTTCTTAGGGTTTGAAGTTTGAGGGGTTTGACAAAAGTCAACATTTTAGGTTAACAAGCTCGAATTTGGACTTTGAAAGCTCTGTTTGTTTTGAATGGTGATTTATGACTTAGTTGGATGGTTTGCATGGACCTCGAGGTGATTTGGGAGTGATTTGAACCTTTAGTTAAAATTATGAGCTTTGAGGAAGCTAAGTTTGACCACAGTCAACTTTCGATCCAAACAACCTTATATTGGTGATTAGATAATTTCAACAGGCCCGAAGGTGTTTTACGATTGAATTGCACAGTTGGTTGGTGTCCAGAGGATTCCGAATGAGCTTCGGGTGGATTTGAATGTTTTATGAGTTTAGCATGATTTTAAGCATAAAAATGTGACAACTCAGAGGTTCGGGACTTTCAATATTCTTAGAAGGAACCATAGGCGTTCGTCTTGATGACTCGATGGATGGTGGTGCCATTATTCAGAATGGATCATAATCTTCCGTGATGACCGGGGTCAAATCTAGGTAAGACAAGGATCTTATCTTGGTGAAGTTGAAGGAAGTCGTTCAGATCAGAAGGTATAGGTCGTCTCCAGAGGGGGAGATGGTGTGCTTCCATGTCACAGTAGTTGGGATGATCAGCTTCATCTCATTGAGTTTGTGTATAACAAAAGATACTATTTTAGCATTCAGAGGGCTCCATTTGAGGCTCTTTATGAGCGAAGATGTAAATCGCCTATTGGTTGGTTTGAAGTCGGTGAAGCTGCGGTGATAGGTCCAGATTCAGTCCATGAAGCCAAGGAGAAAGTTCAGCTTATAAGGGGCAGGTTGAAAATAGCTCAGAGTCATCAAAAGTCCTAGGCGGATGTGAGGAGGAGGGAGCTTGAGTTGAAGTTGATGATTGGGTGTTTCTGAAGGTATCTCCCATGAAGGGAGTAATAAGGTTCGGAGGGAAATTGGAAACTCAACCCCGTTATGCTGGTCCCTATTGGATTGTGAAAAGGGTTGGCAAGGTAGCATAGGAATTGGACTTCCCCTCAAAATTTGCTTTAGTCCATCTGGTTTTCCATGTATCGCTCTTAAAGGAGTGTTTAGGTGATTTATCTCTAGTTGTTCCGATGGAAAGTGTCGGTGTGAAAGGTAGCCTTAGTCATGAAGAGGTTCCAGTGGATATCCCAGATCATTAGGTTCGTAAGAAAAGAAACAAAAAGTATCTTTAATCAAGGTTTTGTGGAGGAATCAGCACGTTGAGGGAGCTACATGGGAAGCCAAAGTAGATACGATGGCTAAATACCCGCATATTTTCCCTTCCGGCTCAGTTTAGCTCGAGGTATCAGATTTCTCCTTAATACTCTATTCAGTTTCATGTTCAGCTCATGTGCCCCAGTTTCTTTCATGTCAATGTATGTACGTATGATTCATGAAATCAGTTCAGTCATGTAGTTCAGTTCGGAGGCAGTCATTCCGTCAGTTTTCAGCTTATCTGATCAGTATATGAGTATGATGATTGCATTTCTCTACATTTCAGCATGTTTTCCAACATTCGAGGATGAACATTCCCAAGGGGAATATATTGTAATACCCCAAAAACCGTAAGATCAGACCCAGGAGTTGAAATGGAGAAAAAGCAAAAATTTCTACACTAGGTCACAAGAAGAGTTGTCTAATGACCCGTCAGGAGCACCATGAGTCGTTAAATGACTCGTGGGGAAGGGCTTGGACTTAGTTGAAAATTTGGAATTTGAGGTGACCACGGGTGTGACCACGAGTCGTGGTCAACACTACGAATCGTCATGTGATCCGTGGTAAAAGTTGATAGAGGTTGGAGAGATTTGGGCAGTTAGCCTAACGGATTGGCCACCACGAATCATAGGGTACACCACGAGTCATGGTATCCCTCGTGGTTACCCTCAGGAGAGTTTTGGCAGTCTTGAGCCCGAATGCAGACCACGAGTCATGGCCAGGGACGATGAGTCGTCCTGTCCCTCATTGGGATTGGCAATTTGTTTTTCTCTGTGAATTTATTAAGGTTTTTCCGTAATTTCTAAGTTCCTAAGGCCTATACTACATCATTTTAAGCCTAGAATAGAGTGTTTTAAGATGGGTTAAGTCATTCTAGCCTATTCAAAACTCATGCAAGCAAGTTTAAGGGTTTAGAGAGTGATCCATGCCTAGTTCATCAAGGTTCTTCCCCAAATCTTCCTTGGGCAATCAAAGAAGTTGTGAAATTAGATCCTCTTAGGTATGTAGGGTTATGAATGGGTGTAACTATCCACACCCATTCCCAATCCCTCTGTATTTCATGAAATCCTTATTGATGAATTTATGGGATTTCTACCCAACATGTGAATTTTCCTAAGTTTCTATCATGGGTATGATCTAAATATGTTTTGAATGTTGAATTATGATCAATGGGTAGATTTTAAAGTGTTTTAAATTATAAATTACATTTTCAAGTTTTCCAAATTATGATGCCCATCCATGAAAGTTCATGAAAGTTGAGATCTATGTTATATGTATTCAAGCATGATGAGATATATATGAGNTACATTTTCAAGTTTTCCAAATTATGATGCCCATCCATGAAAGTTCATGAAAGTTGAGATCTATGTTATATGTATTCAAGCATGATGAGATATATATGAGAAAGGTATGAATGCAAAATTTTTCCATGTCTATATCCATGATTTTATTATCAAGTATTTTCCATAGCATGTTGAAGTTTTAGGCAAGCCCACATGATCAAGTATGTTGCATGATTTATCTAGATTGCATGTTAGAAGCTTACCGCATGGATCTTGGAGTCTAGACTCCTACTATTTTCAACTTGTGGTATGGTTTGAGCCCTAGGCTCTTTATGTTATATTTTCAGACTATATATAATATGCATGATTTAGCTCTGTTGAAAAATGATAGAGAGCATATTCATGTTTTTAGGAGTAGTTTCTAGTACCAAGTAGGCTAAGGGTCAGTCAATCCTATGCCTCAGAACTACGTGCCAATGCAAGATTATTCTTATACTTTGGGACCTCCCTTGGAGCTTTCTCTGGCCCCAAGGGGCCTTGAGCGTGATATCGATATCATGGTAGTTCCCTTAGCCTTGACAAGGCTTTGGATGGCTCTTCCCACTTGCGTGTAATAGTTGGGACCATGTAAGCTCTATTGTGGTATGTCGGTTACAAGACGAGTCTCCCATTGTTCCTCATGATTTCAGTTATGCATGTTCATTAGTCACGTTATTATGTTTTCAACGGGTTTGACCTAATGCTCAGTTTTATTTATGATTATCAGTTTTCAGCTTTGGATAATTTGACTTAGTTATGATGTTCAATTATGTTCAGACCATGATTTCAGAAAATAGCATGCAAGCCCTACTCTTAGAATCTTATCTTGATTATGTCTTATTATATGCATGATTTATGATTTTACTTAGCGTTTTTACTTACCTTGCATACTCGGTACATTCCACGTACTGAACGCTTACTCTATGCTGTATCATTTTATGATACAGGCTCAGATATCCAGACTCACTCTCACCGATAGCCAGATTCTTAGCCTTAGGACTTGCTGCTCAGAGTTGGTGAGTCCTCATCTTGAGAGGGACCTTTTTTATTTATGTTCTGTATTTTTAGTTTTCAGACTACAGCAAGTTAGTTGGGGTCTTGTCTCATCAACTCGTCAGTTTAGAGGCTTTTCGGACATAGTGAATATTCAACGTTGGACTCATGAATGAATTCAGATGTTAAGTTTTGTTTAGACTTCTTCTATGTTATTTATGATGATTTTTCGCTTATATATGATTGAGTTAGATGTATGTTCATGCCATGGGTTGACTTGGAGCCTCTCGGGATTTCTTGTCCCGTGTCTCGACTCGTACCTATTTTAGGGTCATGTCATCTAGCTCAAGCCCAAGCTTCACACACCCAATTCCTCACTATTGAGTCATCACCCAAACCTTACTTCCCTCTCTCAAGTAAAATCAAGATAAGCAAACTAAATCAATATTTGCTAGCATCAATTATTGAATTAAAAATTAGAGAAAATAATAGATCCATGCTTACTACTGAAATCTAAGAACAATTCATCAACACCCAATCAAATTTAGATACCCATTATGCACACACACCCCTAGCAAGAAATTTAGCTACTAATAAGTAAAGAGAGAGAATTTATACCTATAAGGAATTTCTCCACATTCATTATATTAAGTAATTAATGTCAAGCTTAAGGTGTACAACAGTGGTGTTCTTTCCTAATGAGAATTGAATAAGAAGTAACTGTACTATACTTTTTATCTCTATGAACTTCTCTCTACAAAAATTCTCTTCTATGATTGTACACTTGGGGTAAAAAATCTCAAAATTCCTTTGGTACAGCTATCCAAAATTTCCTTTGGAAGCTTCTCAAGAGCAATTGTGCAATTTGTGGATGATTTTACCCTCAACAGTAGTGCGGCTCACTTGGACGGTACCTGCATTACGTAGGTGCCCATCTGCGGCTCGCAAATCCTCTAACAAGCTTAGGCATTGCCTTTTGCATGTCAGCTGCGGTAGCATCTGCATTTTGCAGATGTCAATCTGCGATTCATGGGTTCAATGTAGCCAATCTTCCAGTTTTATCTGCATGGCACATCCATTTTGCAGGTGCCCGTATGTCATGACCTGAGCTGAGACCCTGGATCAAGACACGGGTCCTAGAACCACGAATAGCTCTAAGTCGACCCATGTCATGAACATAGCAACTAAAGAGCATATATTAAAGAGGAAACTAATAACTTAAACATAAATAAGGGGAAGTCTGAATAACATATACAAAAACCAACCAATAACATCACAATACTAAATCTCAAGCTGAACATACTAGTCCATTTCTGGAGAGCCTCTACTAACGAATGAGATGCTAGGAAAAGCCCCTAGCTATCTCCAAGTTTGAAACAAATTGACAACAAAAAACTGAAATGATAGATGCCCTCGAATAATGAGGACTCACCTAAGGCAGGGCTGAACTGAGCTCATAGGGAAAGCGAGTAACAGCGAGACTGAACTGGATCACCTGAACCTATATCATGAAATGATATAGCATAGAATATGCAGTTAGTACTTTGAATGTACTGATTATGTAAGGTAAGTAAAACATGCTTAGAAAATGTTAACTAAAATCATGAATATAAATATAAATCAATATATCATGAGAGTAAGGAGTGCATGCTAAAAATTGTAGCTGAGACATTCATAGTTATAAGCTGATTATCATAGCTGAACATAGTGACCTAAGATTTAGAAATATAATTCATATGACTTGTCATAGCTGAAATTGTAAGTAAAACTCATAAATTGATCATTGGGTCAAATCTGCTGTAAAGAATAATATCATAAGTCATGAACATGAACAACTGAAATCATGAGGAACAATGGGAGACTCATCATAACCGACACTATCACAATAGAGCTGACGTGATGCCTCGACTATCACACTCAAGTGAGAAGAGCCGTCCAAAATCTTGCCAGGGCTAAGGATGATACCATGATATCGGTATCAAGCTGAGGCCCCTTGGGGGCAGGGGAAAACTCTCTTGAGAGGTCCCAAAAAAATATATATATACCTACATTGGTGTGAAGTTCTGAGACCGGGGACTTTGAAACCCAGTGTACTCGGTGCTAGACACTACTCCCAAAAACATGCTTAGTGCTCCCCTCATTTCTCAATGAAACTGAAATCATAATTACATGCATAGTTTGAAATCTGAACATGGAGAGTCTTGACTCCAAAACATATCATAAGCTGCACTAAGAGTCTTGACTCCAAAACATATGATAAGTTTATCTTATTAGCCTTGGTTAAATCATGAAAACATATTTAACTTGTGTGGGCTTGCCCAAATCATAAAATCATGCAACTTGAAATAGACATCATAAGTCAAAAGCATAGATTCATATATGGAAAATTACAAACATTCGTTCATGCTAGATATCTCATCATAATTGAAATCTTGAATCATAAGCTTGACATTTCATAAAATTTGCATAATAGGGCGTAATTTTTAATAACTTGAGATCATGAATTTATAAAGAAATTGTGTATAAAATCTGCCCATTAACTTAAAACATGCTTTAAAACATGAGGGGATTAGGCCCATAAAATATCATAGAGAATTTCATAAAATTGGGTTAAAACCCTATAAATCCATATACTTGAATTAAAATTTGAATTCATTAACTTGAGGAGAAATTTGGGCATGAGAGTGAAAGGAAACTATCATTCATAGCCCTACATACCTGGATAAACTAATTCTCAAACTAGTCTTGAATGCCCCAAGAGAATTGGGGATGAATTGAGAGAATTTTAGTTTGATATTGAAGAGGGTTCTCAATAACTTGCATGCATGGGAGCCTAATGGCCTAGGGCAAGTTAAACCTCTTTAAAACACTCTTTTCAGGGCTTAAAATGATGTAATAAAGAATTAAGATCTTAGAAATTACAAAAATGCCCTTAAAACTTTGACAAAAAATTACCCACTGCCAGTCATAGTGACTCATACCACAAGTCGTACCTTGAACCCACGACTCATGATTTCCTCTCTTCATCACCATTGTTCTCTTGCCTAACTCCTAAGTTTCCCAACCAACCCAACAATGGGTTGTACCTTGTGACGATGGGCCGTTGAACCGATCCATTGCCACTACTTCCAACTCCTCTGCTCCTTCCCACCAGTACAAACCACGACTTGTACCATCCATCCTAGAAACCTCAGAAACAAACCACTACTCCTGACCATAATCCGTTATAAAGACCTACTAGTTGTATCATGGCTTATTGCTACTTGGACTTCTTATGTAGATGCGGACCACGACCCATGACCACGAGTCGTACCTTCCTACCATGACTCGTGGTGTGGTCTCATGATTTGGGATAACAGATTCTAGAAATTAACCATATCTCATCCTACGATCCGTTACTCCAGATAATGACTCGTACAATGAGCTATTTTGAGAAAATTTCTAGACTTTTTGTACTGAACACACTTGACATCTCAAATCTAGTCTTAAAAACTTTTGGGGTGTTACACTATTTATCCCTTGGGAACATTCATCCTCGAATGTGGTTAAGCATACTGACAGGATGGGGGAAAGAACTGTAATCCCAAATACTGAACATCTAAAGCTGAAATTTGATGGAGTGACTGACTCCGAACTGATACACATGAAGGAACTGAATTCATGAAACATACATGCATGCGATGACATGAAAAGGAACTTAGAGACATGAACTTGACATGAAACTGAGAGTGCTAAGTAGGAAATTGATACCTTCTACTGAAAATGAGCCGAAAAGGAAAAGATGGGGGTATCTAGCCAGCATATCTACACCTTCGCCTATGAAGAGCCTCAGATAGAGCCATCTGATTGCTGGAGTGGTAACTGTTATTGTAAGCAAACTCGATGAGAGGCAAGTGATTATCCCAACTACCCTTGAAATCAATCACACACACTCTTAACATATCCTCAAGATTCTGAATGGTCTCAACATGACCATTTGTCTGCAGGTGAAAAGCTGTGCTAAGCTTGACCTAAGTACCAAGTCCCTTCTAAAATGATCTCCAAAATTGTGAGGTAAACCGAGTACCTCTATCTGAGATGATGTACAAGGGAACTCCATGCAATCGAACAAACTCCCAAATATATAATCTAGCATAATCCTCAGTTGAATCAGTAGTTTGGCCAGTAAGAAGTGAGTTGATTTGGTCAACCTGTCCATAATCACTCATATAGAGTCATATTGGTGTGTACTAGGTAAACACTTAATGAAGTCCATATTAATATCTTCCCACTTCCAAGTAGGAATACTAATGTCCTGAAGCACACCCCTAGGTCTTTGACGCTCAACCTTCACCTGCTGGCAATTAAAACACTTAGTCACGAACTCCGCTATGTCCTTCTTTATGACATTCCACCAATAGACTTCCCATAAGTCACGGTACATCTTGGTGGAACTTGGGTGGATAGAATACCGAGAGGCATGAACCTCACCCAACATCCGCTCTCTCAAGTCACCAACAGTTGGCACGCACAATCGACCCCGATATTGGAGTACATCATCTACCTTTTGGGAGAAGACCTCCACCTTCTGATTTCGGAAAGCTTCCTTCAACTTCATCAAGATGGGATCCTCAACTTGCCTATCCTTGACCTTGGTCACCAATGAAGATTCTGACCCATTCTGAACAATAACGCCACCACCCGTCGAGTCAACAAGGTGAACCCTAAATGAGAAAGCCCGTGGACATCCTTTGCTAACTCCTTTCTCCCATCCTCAACATGAGACACTTTCCATGGCCAACCTAGTAAGAGAATCTGCCACTACATTGGCCTTGCCCGGATGATAAAGGACACTCATGTCATAGTCCTTGAGAAGTTTTAGCCATCTCCGTTGCCACAAATTTAGGTCCTTCTGAGTGAACACATGCTAAAGACTCTTATGGTCCATGAATACATCCATATGCACCCCATACAAGTAGTGCCTCCAAATCTTAAATTCAAACACCACATCTGCCAACTCTAGATCATGCGTCGGGTAATTCTTCTCATGAGTCTTAAGCTGTCTAGAGGCATACGCAATGACCTTACCATGCTGCATCAACATACAACCAAGACCAACCCTAGAGGCTTCATAATACATAATAAAACCATCCGTACCCTCTAGTAGGGTCAATAATGGAGCTGAAGTGAGCCGAGTATTTAACTCTTCCCACAGGCATCTGACCACTGAAATTTGACCTTCTTCTGGGTCAACTTAGTCAACGGTGCTGCAATGGATGAAAATCTCTCAACAAACCTCCTATAGTATTTGGCTAAACCCAAGAAGCTCTTGATATCCTAAGGACTAACTGGTCTAGGCCAATTCTTCATCGCCTCTATCTTTTGAGAGTCTGCTTCCACACCCTCGCTAGACACTAGATGGCCAAAAAGTTCTACTGAGTTCAACCAAAAGTCACACTTGCTGAATTTACCAAACAGCTGGCGATCCTTGAGAGTCTTCAACACAATCCTCAAATAAGCGGCATGCACCTCCTCGCTCCGAGAGTATATAAGAATATCGTCTATGAAGACAATCACGAACATATCTAAATACTGCTTGAATACCCTATTCATCAAGTCCATAAAAGCTGCAGGAGTATCCATTAGTCCAAAAGACATAACTACAAACTCATAGTGACTATACCGAGTCCTAAAAGCTGTCTTCGAAATGTCACTCTCCCTAACTTTGAGATGATGATAGCCGGATCTGAGTTCTATCATTGAGAAGCACTTAGCACCCTAAAGTTGGTCAAACAAGTCATCAATCCTAGGGAGGGGATACTTGTTCTTGATTGTGACCTTGTTCAATTGCCGATAATCAATACACATTCTAAAGGAACCATCATTTTTTCGAACAAAGAGAACTAGAGAAACCCACGGGGATTTACTAGGCCTGATGAAACCCTTATTTAGGAGATCTTTCAATTGCTCTTTCAACTCCTTTAGCTCAATTAGAGCCATTCTGTAAGGAGAAATGGGTATAGGCTGCATATTAGGGAGAAGGTCGATACCAAAGTTAATCTCCCTCTTAAGAGGGACTCCTACTAGGTCATTTGGAAACACCTCTGGATACTCACATACTATGGGAACTGACTGAAGAGTCGGGGTCTCGAACGTAGCCTCCTTAACTCGAACTAGATGGTACATATAGCCTTTAGAGATCATCTTCCTGACCTTGAGACAAGAAACAAAGTAACCTACAAGCATAACTAAGCTACCTTTCCATTCTGATGGGCCCGCAAGTGTACGGGTTGTACAAGTAATATAGTGGCCCTTTTTAAGAACCGGAATGTCGAACCCACAGGGACCGGACTACAGGGTAAAACCTTCTTGAGTGTTAATTTACTATAACTCTAATAATGAAGACAACAGTGTAAAGAAAAGTTTTTATATTTTGGAAACTATTTTT
>JACEIK010002633.1:90617-103561 GCA_018107945.1 Datura stramonium
CCCTACAATTTACATGCAAATGTACACACATTGTTGGATAAACAAGGCAAAAGCGATGCATTTGAGTATCAATTGGGCATATAAATATGCCCCTGATCACATTCTAGAACTGGCTCACTCGGAAATCAAAACTTTACCGTACGGGTTCTATGATTGACTGAGGCATACCATGAATATAACCAATCCATATCAAAGTTAACATCACAACCGATCTTGTCTAACTCTACTACGTCTGCTGAGGTGAATGTGTGAAGGACAGTGACAGGGCAATTACTATACACCCGTTGAGCTATGACTGAGTCACCAACTGGAGTAGAGACTAAGAAGGGTTCTGATAGGATTTCAGGACTGACTCTGAAACTAATAGCAACATAAGGAGTCACAAAAGATAAGGTGGCCCCTATATCTAAAAATCCATACACATAAACATGGAATACTCATAACATACCAGTGACCATATCAGGAGAAACCTCCTGCTCCTAACGAGATGACATTGCATAAAATTTGTTCTAACGATGGCCACCAGTGCACTAGTGGATGCACCCTGCGGAGCTAAACATACTTGTGGAGCAGATGAACTAGTGGCTGGGTCACGACCTCTACTATGGCCTTTTTTAGTTGAAGGGCAGTCTCTGAGAAGGTGTCCGGTATTCCCATACCCGATGCACGCGCCTGAACTCGCCAAGCACTCTCCGGTCTGCCTCCTACCATATCTCCCGCAAACTGGAATGCTTGGATCTTCTGACATGCTCCCCTGACCTTTAGAGCCTGATGCTCTACCCCTCTGATCACGCCTAGGTCTAGATGGAATATTCACTGATGATGGCGCGGGGACCGACGACCTCTGGTGGGTTTGATGGCGATGTCCTCCACCGGACCTTTCCTGGAACTATCCATAACTCCTTGTCCTGGCCCTATTGGCCTCTCTCTCCTTCTCCTTCATCTGATCTGCCCCTATATGCTGAGCGTATATGACCAACCACGAGAAATCTAGGTCACTATTCAGCATAGCAGTCCTGCACTCTTTGACCAGCGAGTCTGCAACTCCAGTCACAAACTTGCTCATATGAGCCCCTGATCCGCAACCATCTCTGGTGCATACTTGGACAGTTGGGTAAACTCCAAGGCATTCTCTTGGACAATCCTATGGTTCTGCTTCAAGTTGATGAACTCCTCCGTCTTCACCTCCCTCATCTCTCTAGGGAAGAACCTATCCAAGAAGGTAGTCACAAACTCATCCTAACTCACGGGGATGGCTCCCGCTACTCTACTCTCCTTCCATTGACGGTACCATATGTAAGAAACCCCATTCAGCTGATAGAAGGCTAAGTCTGCACTCTCTTCCCTAGTCATCCCCATAATCTGGGTGATCTTCTACACCTCCTCAATAAACTCATCTGGGTCCTCATCCAACTTCGACCCCAGAAACTCAAGTAGGTTCATCATGAGAAATTCTCGAACTCTAGCCGCCGCTGCGTTCATATTCTGAGGGACATGGGCTACTGCCTGCTGGTTGACCTAAGCAGTCATAGCCTGTGACAATATCTAAAATTCCACTCTAAACTCGGCATGAGTAACCTTCTTGGGCAAAGGATCTATTGGTGCTGACGGGGCTTGGTGATGCCCATCTCCATTTCCATTGTCATAGCTATTTCCGTTGCCATTCCTTCTACCATTCACTCGGCATGGAGACATATTTTTGCAAATGCATATAGCATGAGTTAGAAGGATAGAGAGATACTTCATCGCATGACATAGATCATGAAAGAAGGGAAATTTGCTAAAACATCTTGTAGCCTCTTCCCCATAAGTTTGGCGCGCTTCATACCCGTGGAAAATACTTTAATGCGGCTTTTAGACATCCTAGGACACTCTAAACCTTCTCTCTGATACCAACTTTGACACGATCTGAGATGGGACCCCGAATCAAGACACTGGACCTAGAACCACGAATGACTCTAGGTCAACCCATGACATAAACATAGCAACTAAAGAGCATATACTTAAGCGGAAACCGATAACTTAAACATATATAAGCGAAATCCTGAAAAACATATGCGCAATCCAAGCGAAAACATCACAATACTAAATTCAAGTTGAACATACTAGTCTATTTCTGGAAAACCTCTACTAACAGATGAGATACTGGACAAACCCCCAGCTATCTCCAAGTTTGAAACAAATTGACAACACAAAACTGAAATGATAGATGCCCTCAAATAATGAGGACTCACCCAAGGCAGGGCTGAACTGAGCTAATAGGGAAAGCGAACTACTAGCAAGACTAAACTAGATCACCTGAACCTATATCATGAAATGATATAGCATAAAGTATGTGGTTAGCACTTTGAATATACCGAGTATGTAAGGTAAGTAAAACATGCTTAGTAAATATTAACTAAATCATTAGATCATGAGGGTAAGGACTGCATGCTGAAAACTGTATTTGAGACATACATAGTCATAAGTGGATTACCATAAATGAACATAGTGACCCAAGATTTAGAAATAGAATTCAAATGACTTTTCATAGCTAAAATAATAAGTAAAACTCATAAATTGATCATTCGGTCAAATACGCTGTAAAGAATAATATTATAAGTCATGAACATGAACAACTAAAATCATGAGGAACAATGGGAGACTCGTCATAATCGACACCATGATGATAGAGCTTACGTGATGCCTCGACTATCACACACTCAAGTGGGCAGAGCCGTCCAAAACCTTGCCAAGGCTAAGGATGATATCATGATATCGATATCAAGCTGAGGCCCCTTGGGGCAGGGGAAAACACTCTTGAGAGGTCCCAAAAAAATATATATATTCCTACATTGGTTCGAAGTTCTGAGATCGAGGAACTTTGAAACCCCAAGCCTACTCGGTTCTAGGAACTACTCCCAAAAACATGCATAGTGCTTCCATCATTTTTTAATGAAGCTAAAATCATAATTACATGCATAGTCTGAAATCTGAAAATGGGGAATCTTGACTCTAAAACATATGATAAGCTGCTTTGGGAGTCTTGACTCCAAAACATTTGATAAGCTGATCTTATTAGCCTTAGCTAAATCATGAAAACATACTTAACTTGTGTGGGCTTGCCCGAATCATAATATCATGCATACTTGAAATAGAATTTATAAGTCAAAATTATAGATTCATACATGGAAAATTTACAAACACTCACTCATGCTAGATATCTCATCATACTTCAAATTGTGAATCATAAGCTTGACTTTTCATAAAACTTGCATAATAGGGCATAATTTATAATAACTTGAGATCATGAATTTATAAGGAAATTGTGTACAAAATAAGCCCATTAAACTTAAAACATGCTTAAACACATGAGGGGATTAGGTCCATAAACATATCATAGAGAATTTTCTAAAATTTGGTTAAAACCCTATAAATCCATATATTTGAATTAAAACTTGAATTCATGAACTTGAGGATAAATTTGGGCATGAGAGTGAAAGGAAACTCTCATTCATAGCCCTAAATACTTGGGTAAACTGATTCTCAAACTATCCTTGAAAGCCCAAGAGAATTGGGGAAGAATTGAGAGAATTTTAGCTTGATCTTGAAGAGGGTTCTCAATAACTTGTATGCATGGGAGCCTAATGGTATAAGGAAGGTTACACTCTCTTCAAACACTCTTTTCAAGGCTTAAAAAACTTCATTAAAGATTTAGGAGCTTAGAAATTACAAAAATGCCCTTAAAGATTCGATAAAAAATTACCCACTGCCAGCCGTAACGACTCATACCACGAGTCGCATCTTGAACCCACAAGTCGCATCTTGAACCCACGACTCGTGGTTTCCTCTCATCATCACCACTGTTCTCATGCCTAACTCCTAAAGTTTCCCAATAGACCCAACAACGAGTCCTACCTTGTGATGACAGGTCGTTGAACCCATCCATTGCCACAACTTCCAACTCCTCTGCTCCTTCCCACGAGTACAAACCACGACTTATTATTCCCTACAATAAGTTGTACCTACAATGAGCCATACCACGAATCATACCATCTAGCCTAGACACCCTAGAAACAAATGATGACTCCTAACCATGACCCGTTACAGTGACCTATGAGTCGTACCATGGCTTGTTGCTACTAGGCCATCTTCTGCAAATGCAGACCACAACTCATAACCACGAGTTGTACCTTCCTACCATGACTCGTGGTGTGGTATTGTGGTTTGGGAGAATAGATTCTAGAACTTAACCAAGACTATCACGACCCGAACATAGGCCTGGATTGAGACATGGAACTTAGAACCATAAATGGATCCAAGTCGATCCATGGCATGAACATAAATCTACAGCTCAAGTAATAAAACGGGAACCAACATCTCATATAGTGGAAATTTGAAAATATAATAACAACTTGACAACAAAATACAAAGCACTGATCCAAAGCTGAATACATACTATGTCAGATAAGCCTCTAACATCCTAATGAGCTGATGGGACAAGACCCCAACTAGCTCACAAATAAATTGAAAACCGAAAGATACTGATAACAAACTGATAAAGAGGTCCTTGGAGGATGAGGACTCACCAACAAGCTGGATATGCTAACTCTGAGAGCTGACTAGCGGTGGGACTGAACCTGAATGTCCGATCTTTTATCATGAAATAATACAGCATAGAGTATGCGGTCAGTACTTGAAATGTACTGATTATGCAAGGTAAGTAAAACCGCTAAGTAAGTAAAACTGAAATCATGCATATCACAAAACATTTCATCATAAGATGTTGAGAGTAAGGCTTGCATGCTATTATATGAAACATGATTTAAACATAACTAGATATCATAACTGAATTGAATGACCCAAAGCTGAAACTGATAATCATATGTAAAATCGAACATTGGGCCAAACCTGCTGAAAACATAATATCAAGATTGATGAACATGCATAACTGAAATCACGAGGAACAATAGTAGACTCATCATATAACTGACATTAACATGATAGAGCTTACATGGTCTCAACTATTACACTTAAGTGGGCAGAGCCGTCCAAAGCCCTGCCAAGGCTAAGGGTGCTACCATGATATCGATATCAAGCTGAAGGCCCCTCGATGGCAGGGAAAGCTCACAAGGGAGGTCCTAAGAATCTGAACATACCTACATTGGCACGTAGATCTAAGGCCCAGGGTTAGCTGAACCCTTAGCCTACTCGGTGCTAGACACTACTCCCAAAAACATGCATATGCTCTCCATCGTTTTTCAACGAAGCTGAACCATAGTATTTCGATGAAGATGAATCATAACAGTACATTCATAAATCTAATACTTTAACATGAGGATCCTTGGCTCAACCCATACCGCAAGCTGAAAAGTGGGAGTCTAGATTCCAAAACCATGTGGTAAGCTAATATCATGAACTTGAAGTAAACCATGAAACATACTTGATCGTATGGGCTTGCCCAAACATAACATGCTTTGAAATAGACTTGATAGTCAAAAATCATAAATATAGGCATGGGTAATGCAAAATTATACTTTTATCATAGATATCTCATCATGCTTGTAAACATAGATCATAATCTCAACTCTTCATGAACTTACATAATTAGGAATCATATTTTAAAAACTTTTAAATCATAATTCGAAATTGCAATCATTATAAAACATGCCCATGAATTATAAAATAACATTAGAAACATGAATAGAATCGACCTATGATAGATACATAGAGAATTTTCACAAATTGGGTTAGAACCCCATGGAATCATCAGCCTTGAGTTTCATGAATTTAGAAGAGGATTTGGGCATGAGAGTGAATGAATACTCCCATTCATAACCCTACATACCTGGGTACTTTGATTTCACAATCTCCCTTGAAAACCCAAGTGAATTGAGGAAGAACGTAAGGAAACCTCAAGCTTGATCTCCAATGAACTCCTTAATCTCGCATGCATGGAATAGGAAGGCTTATAATAGGTTAAGCACTCTTAAAATCCTCCTAACTGAGTTTAAAACAACATAGTTTAGGACCTAGGGGCTTAGGAATTATGAAAACACCCTTACTAAAATGCAAAAAAATTACACACTGCCAGTCACAACGAGGGACACCACGACTCATGGTGAACCTGACGAATCGTGGTGACCAACCCGTGAAGTATATTGGACAACTCTCCTTTTTAGACTCTGCTCCAGACTGCAACCAACTCCATGAGTCGCGGAGTCACATCATGACTCGTGGAAGCCTCTATTGGCACCCCAGACTAAGAATTGTTGCCAACCTCTCTCTACTTCACGAGTCACTTAACAACTCATGAAATCTTCCCATGGGTCACTGGATGACTCATCCAGTGGCCCAAGATACATTTTCCTATTTTCTTCGCTTGAATCGTCGGGTCTGATCTAAGGGACTTTTGGGGTATTACAATGACTCATCATACGATCCATTACTCCAAACCACGACTCGTAGAATGAGTCATTTTGAGAAAATTTCTAGAATCTAGTCTTAGAAATTTTTTATGTGTTACACCATCTACAGCATGCATGTCCTCTTTTTGCTTCTAGTAGATAACTTTCATTTCAATTCTTCCCTTTCCTTTGTTTTAGTTAAATGCCTGCACAAACAAAGAGAAAAGGCATAAAACTTTTTGTTTTAGTTAAACGCTTGCAAAAACAAAGAGAAAAGGCATAAAATCTTCCTAATTTACATGAAAAGGAAGCAATAACTCTTACTTAAAAGCCAAATGAGTTGGTAATTTACCAACTCATCAAACCCCCAAACTTGAACCATTGCTTTTCCTCAAGAAAAACACTTATTCACAAGTAGAATTGACTTCAACATATCACATCATAAGATATACACATAAGACTAATAAAACTTAAGATAACCCAAAAATCACACATACTCAAAAATTAAAAAGACTCAAACAGTTGCAGAAATTCAATTGGTTTCACCCAAAGCATATTGCAAGTATAACTTTCATTCTTTCAATTCAAAATATGGGGCATATTCAATCAAATAAAGGTCAAAAAGCATCTCAATTCATAGACAGTCAACATTTAAGGTTTGCCTAGAAGTTCACTATTCACAACTTGTCGCAATCATACCTCTCAATTGGAAGCACAATTTTAACATTTACTCCAAGGAAGTGATGCCACTCATCAAAATAGAGAATACCCACTCATATACATGCAATTCACATATAGGGATTACAAAATGATGCAAACACTCACTCTCTCAAGGATATTCAGGTGCATACACATTGAACCATAAACTTGCCGTTCATGTAAATCATCACTAATGTGGAGTTGCTACACTTGAAATCACTAAGGAATTGCGAGTTATAATAAAGGATAGGGGTAAGGGTGTCATGACTAATATCAAGCTGGACAGCGATGTAACGAGTCACGAAAGAAAGTGTGGCTCTCTAATCTAGTAAAGTATACACATCTATCTGAAAAAGATGTAACATACTAGTTACTACGTTAGGTGAGTTCTCCTGGTCCTGACGGGAGGATAAAGCATCGAATCGATTCTGGCATTGACCACCACCTGTACATGAGGTAGTACCCTGCTGAGCTGGATGACTTGGCAAACCTGCTGATGTAGTGGACTAGGCCTACCCTCGTCCGGCTGACAAGTAATCTCTCAATCTGTGGCCCAGCTGGCCACAATCAAAATAACCCTCTTTGCCCAGATGGCACTCACCCAGGTGGTTCTTACCACACTTAGGACATGCTATAAAAGTGAGGCTACTGGAGACATGGATCTGGGATAGGGAGCCTGATGTTTCGTCTCTCCTATCATTACGGGGCCTGCAAGATGGAGCACTGGCTGAAGAATGTGCTGGAGGCCTCTTCTGTTGCTTCTGGGGGTGATTACCACCGCCTGACCTCTGCTGAGAATACTAAAACAGACCTGTCCTCACTTACTTACTTTCCCTCTCTATCTCTTTCAGTTTCTCCGCCTCTATCTGTTGTGCATGGATAATAAGACTAGAGATGTCTATGTCTTTGATGAGCATAGTGGTTTTGCACTCCTTGACTACCAAGTCCGACACTCCACTCACGAACTTAAGCATGCGAGCCTTTAGATCAGCAATCATTTGCGGAGCATACCTCAACAGTTGAGTGAACTTTAATGCGTACACCTATACTGTCATATCATTCTGCCTTAAGTTCATAAACTCAGCAGCCTTAGCTTCCCTTAACTCTCTGGGAAAGTACTTGTCCAGGAATGCATTCACAAACTCGTCCCATTTCACCGGACCTACACCAACTCGTCTCCCCTCCTTCCACTGCTTATACAAAATCTGGGCCACCCCTTCAACTGATAAGAAGCCAAATCTACACTTTCAATTGGGGTAACACCCATGATTTGGGTGATCTTCTAAATCTCGTCAATGAACTCATGCGGGTTCTCATGTACCTTAGACCCGTGAAATGCTGGAGGGTTTATCCGAGTAAAATCCTAGACTCTGGAAGCAGCTGTAGACCCACTAGTATTGGCAGGTCCGATGACCTACTGGTTAACTTGACTGGTCACTGCTTGAGCTAGCATTTGAATAGCAACCCGAAATTTGGTAGGTGACACATGATCGTCCTGAGGGGCTACTGGAGCTGGTGGGGCTAGCTAATTAACATTTTTTTGTCCTCCTTCCATTTTCTCTCTTAGGAGGAATTGAGCACTAAAAAGGTTAGAGCACGAGTTAGGAGGAAATTTCAGAGATCAAACTCTACGCACGATAAGAATCATAAAGAAAAAGAAATTTTCCTTAAAAAAATGCCTCGTAGCATCCCCCTCATAAGTATGGCGTGCTTTACACCCATGAAAAGGACTCTACCCGATGCAACTTTTAGACATCCTAGGACACTCAAAACTTGGCTCTAGTGCCATATTTTTCACGACCCGAGTTCACACCCTAGGCGCGACACGATACATAGGATCACAAGTGACCCCAAGCAAACCCATGGTAAAACATACTTCTATTAAGACTGATCTGTTGAAAGTAATATTAAGCAGAAGCTGACTAAAGAAATAAGAAAATATTTATTTATAACAAAAAGCTGAACAAATACTAAACTCAAGCTGAAATTAACATGTACTGTCTGAAATCCTTCTAAAATAAGAACTGATGAGTTTCTAGGACAAGCCCCTAGCTAACTCTAATGTCTGAAACTAAAATGAAAATAGAACTCTGGCTCTTAGCAGATGAGGACTCACTACTGAAGCTGTTGGGGAATCACCGAGAGAAAACTAGCTGCAGTGTTGAGGCTGGGTACCTGAGCCTATATTATAATAAAATATAGCACATAGAAATATGCGATTAGTACTTTGAATGTACTGAGTATGTGAGATATATGCCAAACATAAGAATACTGATAATATTAAAACTGTACTGACAAGACATGCAATTACCATATGTAGAATCTTAAGTACTAAAAAGAAGTTAAAAGTCTGACAATATTGTAAACTATCTTGAGGTCATAAGCATCTCCTGAAATATGAGAGACTAAACTACACTAGAGACTATGACTGTACTGGTCTGAACTATACTGTGGGAGAGCCTATAACCGACATATAACCATGTGAGCTAGATGTGAAGTTCGATATATAAACCCCATCAAAGAGAGTCAACTGTACCTTGCCAGGGTATAGTGACTGAGCTGTGTGATCACTATCTGGGGCTTATTTAGGCTAATAACCTTTGGTGGCACGTAATTCTGGGAACCTGGGTGCGCTGAACCCTAGCCCACCCGATGCTAAGTATTACTCTTACTAAAATCCTACTTATATCTAACTGGCTGATAGCTCAAAACTGATGTCCTAGGACTAATTCAAAACTACTTATCTGAAGTGTTTTGAGAGTCTAATGACCTGAAAGAAACTGTGTTGTAAGACTTGTCAGAGCTGCTTTGTCTGAAAGTGTCGTGACAGTCTAAAGAACGATAAGCATGCTGATAAACTGATACTACTAAATTTAATAAAAGATTGATAAAGAGTTAAACTGATCAGCTAACATTTCCGGAGAGTACTAAGTATATTCATAGTCTGAAAATAATAACTTTAAGTCTAATCATACATACTGAGGATTTATATTCAAATAACATTCCATGAAAAAAAAAACAACATTCTAGACCAACTTTGAAATCATGAAGAATCAACCCAAATATCATAATAAACTTGGGAGAAGATCATATTATGAGATCTACATCGAAAACATAACAATCATGTGTTAGAGTGATAAAATTTAGCAAGACTACTGGAGTTTAGGAACATTCATAATTTATCTGAAAAAACCCTAATTCATAACTCTTGCAGGGATAGAATAGAAAAGTATTCTAATAGTAATTTTTTGGGATACAAGGATGGAAGAATCCCCTTGTTGAAGTACCACATACCTAAAGAAGAAAGTCCCTAAGAAGAAGCCTTGAATTTGTGAGCTGGAGGAAGAACTCTAGTTCTTGCTGTGGAGAGATCTTGAGCTCTAACGTTTTGTTCCTGAGAGGTTAAGTGAGAAATGAGGGAGAAGATTCGACTAAATCCCTATAACTCCTGAATATTTACCCAAAATGACGTAGTTTAGGTGTTAAAATAGTGTAAAGTTACAAAAATTCCCCTGAGTCATTGGTTGTGATCCAACAGGTCATACAATGAGTCATTGGTTGTGATCACGACTCTTTGGGACCAATCGTTGGTCCTGGGTCTAAAATTCCCTGTTACTGGAATCAAACAATGGATGGGAATGACTATTTAGATGGAACAACGAGTCGTTGGTCGCACTCATTGTCACTGGGATAGATTTGAACCAACTATAGATATCCCTCAATGGACGGACAGGACGACCCATTATCCGAAACAACGGGTCATTATTTTCATCAGTTTTCACTGGGGTGACTTAAGAATTTTATGGATCTCACTCAATAGGTACATAATATGCGTATTATATGAATCAACAACTCATCGTCTGGCCTGTTGTTTGAGAGGAGGATTTAGTAGGTTTCTATATGGGGTTACAACGAGCGACATAATGACCCATTACTCCATGCAATGAGTCGTTCTACAGCTCATTGGTACACTGGAGGAAATTTGTTGGAGCTTACAACGAATCTTTTGATGGGTCGTTATTCTTGACAACGACTCATTAGTTGAGTCATTCTGAGGCAAGATTTTCTGGTTTCTTTTCTGATTTTTTTCAGTCTGGGTTGGTCTAAGAACTTTTGGGGTGTTACAAAGGGTAGGTCAACTTTTAGTTCTAGTGACTGAACCTCCCTAATACCTTTTAACATAATTCACACATTTCGCTCACACATAGTGAGTTAACCCCACCTTATCTCTTCTTTTTCAACATCTAAATTTTCTCAAATGAGCCACCCTTTTAACACCTTCCATTTCTTCAACAAGCCTCTTCTAAACAAGAGATAACACCACTCAATTCATTTCTTTCCTCATTTGACAAAGGTTTTTTTAACCAGCCACTTTGTTTTTACATTAAGCAATTGGTGTTACCTCACATTGAAGCTCATTCATCTTGTTTCTTTTTTGGGCATACCCCCAAAGTTAGTCTTTTGCCTACATCACATTTTATTTTCTTATCCTTCCCAAGTCTTGGGTTTCGAACCCGCATTTTTCTTTCATCACTAGAAATTAGGGAGGAATGGGTGCCAAAGTCAACGATTAAAAAGGATAATAAGGCTTGTAATGTGGTTTCCAAGTAAAAGGTTTAAAGCTCAAAATTGGTTAACAAGGGTCGATGTTCATGGAGGTCATTTTTTGGTGAAGTGACCATCTAAAAAGATCCTAAGGTCATTTCCCAAGTGCAGCTACATCTAGAATTTCGCCTTGAATCTCATTTTGGATCAAGTTCTAGATGATACACATACACAAGAATTAAGGAAAAAACATTACCATACAAGGCATCACACTCCAAAGAGTTCAACTATTCTCATGATCAATTCAAAGGAATGACTTGACAAGATAATTGAAGTTTTGCACACTCGCTTTGTAAATCAAAAAGCCAAAAAAAGAATGTGTAAATCATGACAAAAGAATACTCTTTTTCTTCAAATTCATGTTCCCCTTTTCATATAAAATATTTTGGTGGTACCTATCAAAATAATGGTACTGTGCCCAAGTTCTATTTTATATCTAATTTTAAGTCATGTTTGTCGATTAAATTGAGCAAAATCTCATGTAATTTTATATATATATGCGTGCATGAACTAATCAAGGTGATTAGCCCTTTGTTTATAGGTGAAATATACTAGGAGGGGCTTAATTTGATGATGCACGAGCAAGATCAGAGTTTTGAAAGAAATGGAATAAAGATGGCATGAAGATGCCAAGATGAAGGCTGCTAGCACTAGGCACCATGCCACACTGGGTGTGTGCCCCGTCCATGGTCGTGCCATGCCATTGCTGCGTGCGTGAGGCCTGCGCCAAGCAGTGTGCTTGTGCGATAACGCCGTGCCAAGCCAAGCCCTCTTGCGCGCCAGCGTTCGTGCCATAGCAGGCGAGAGCGGCATCCAACAACTTTCCACTCCTGATGGCACTCGACAAACTATCATACCAACCCCCACATTCCAGTGCTGCCTAGCGATAGCTCCATGTCATGCTAGCTTCTTTCCATGATGGGCAGCATGGCACGGAGGCATTTTTCACATGACCAAATTCTGAAATTTTCCACTTAGTATAAATTCTATGCTTAGTTACTTTTTTTGATATCACAGTTTTATTTTGGAATAACACTGAGGAGCGAAGGGAGAATAGAAGAAACTCACCAGGGTTCGCTTTCTTTAATTCTCTTTTATCCATTCTTGTAAGTACATGAATTCAACCATGTTTTGATTTCTTGTATGAGAATGAGTGTTCGCGTCTTTTGAGAACTACACGCAAGTGCACGTGGTCGAACAAGTAGTAAAATGGCTAAAGTAAGCCAAGTATCGATCCCACAGGGACTGGACCAA
>JACEIK010002633.1:115869-125980 GCA_018107945.1 Datura stramonium
TTAACTACAAATTACATGAGAATGCACAAATAATGATAGATAAACAAGACGAAATGAAGCATTTGAGTATCACTTGGGCATATAATTCTGCCCAAGATCAATGAGTGGCTAAAACCTTTCTTCTAGGGTTAAGGCCATATGACATGATTGTAATTGCTTAATTTCTATGTTGGTTCAAGTTTTCGTTTGTGTTTTGTCTTGCATTCTTGATTTTATTCATTTTAATTCTTGATCACAATTGAAATGCACTCGTTAAGCTTAGGCAAAAACTCGAAAGAGAAACCCTAGGTTAGAACTAAGAAGGAAAGAAACAAGTTCAAAGTCTTGGAGACTTGATTTACGATTAGGATAGGAATATACCTAATTCACCTTTTTTGGTTCTAAAATAGGAAGATAGTAGGACACCAACTTGGAATTGTCACATCACCGCTAGTAGAAATAGTTGTGAAACCAAGTTAGATTGAATGGTTAGAGATTCGGAAGTTCATAACCAAGGGCATTAACCCCGTGAACAAGTCCACAAAAATAATTTCTTATGAACTATGTTGTCACATACCTACTAAACAATGTAGTTGTGAAGCTAGTTCATTTGTGTTTAGAGGCTCGAAAGACCATGAACATTGCAATTAACTTTGTGAGAAAACAAATGGAATTTCATACTTGAACCAATGTGAATGTAGTATTACATGATTCTTAGGACTTAACTCTAGATGTTTCTTATTATTTTTTTTCAATTATTTTGTGATCATCTCTTGATTTTAAGAAAAACTTTTAAATCTTGAAACTTTAACACTTTTGGAATTTGAATTAACACTTGAATTGGTAAATTCACTAAAAATACTAGTCCCTGTGGGTATGACATCTAGCTCTTAAAGAGTCACTATATTACTTGTACAACCGCGTGCACTTGCGTATGCCGGAGTGCGAACAAGTTTTTGGTGCCGTTGCGGGGGTCTGTCAACTTTTGGTGAATTTTTATTTTTTGTGTTATATTTGTTTTTTGTAAGTGTTAAAAGTCTTGGTCTTAGTATACTTATTCGTAGGTAACAAGTTATCCTTGCAGCAAGCTGGCAAGGAATAAAGACTTGGTGGAACCTTACTTGGAGCCTGAGCAACAGTTATATATGTTGAGGAGGGAAGTTCTTTAGAATCCCATTCCACTAGTTCCATAGGCCCCACTAGAAGAAATTCCAATAGCTGAGCAGGAAGAAGAGTTACTAGAAAGAATGGCAGCAAGGTCAGTTTGTGAAGTGGCAATCCCACTCGCGACAAATATGACCTCCAACATACGCAAACCGAAGCCTGGAGGTACTTTTGAGCTTAAGCAGAATATGGTGCAGTTGCTGCACTTGAGTGGGCACTTTACAGGCATGACACATGAGGACCCACAACAGCACCTGCAGAATTTTTTAAAGATCAATGACACCTTCATCCCTACCAGAGTGTCAACTGATTACGTGAGGCTCACCCTCTTCCCATTTTCACTTTTGGGAGAGGAAAAGAGGTGGTTGAAGGTAGAGCCACCAAATTCCATCACTACTTAGGATGACCTAGCAAGGAAGTTTCTCATCAGATTTGTTTCCTCAGGTAAAACAACGAAGCTGAGAAGTGAAATACTCAGCTTCAAGCAAAGACTGGAGGAGAACTTACGTTTGGCTTGGGAGAGGTTTAAGTCCTTACTGAGAGACTGCCCACACCATCAACAATCTAATGAAGTGTTTAACCCACAATTTTGTGGAGATTCTAGAACCACATATCAAAATTCTACTAGACTCTGCATCAGGTGGGCAAGCACTTGAGAAGACTTATGACGAACTGTACACTCTGTTGAACAGGATTGCACAAGGGAATCCATAGTGGCACAGTGAATTATCCTGAGGGGCAGGTAAGAGAGCAGATGGGCTTATTGAGGTTGATAGTGTCAATGCATTGGCAGCCCATTTGGCCTCCTTCCAACATCAGATGATGACCCAGTTCGGCAAGCTAAACTTAGCACAACCTCAAGCACAGGTTAATGCAGTTCAACCAGCTCCTAGCCGGTGTGAGATATGTGGAAAGAACAGACATGGTGTAGACTCATGCAAAGCCAATCCGGAGTCAGTCAATTTTGTAGGTAACATGCCAAGAGGTAATTAGAACTATTGGAATACCTACAACAAGAAGTAGCAGAATCACCCCAACTTTTTTTAGGGTGGAAATCAGGGGCAGAGTCAAGGTTATCAACAGCCCCATCAGCAGCAGTACCAACAGTAGAACAGGCAGAATAGTGGCTAATCTAGAAACATTAAGGAGATGTTATGGAAGATCATGTCCAATCAGACCCAGATGGCAGCGGATCATGCAAAGATGGCCTCACATTAAAGAATCAGCAGCTGGCCACCAGAAACTTAGAGAAGTAGATGGGTTAGTTGGCAGCTGCACAACATAATAGACCGCTGGGGGGTTTACCAAGTGATACAGACACAAACCCCAGGCAGGTCATGGCTATCAGTTTGAGGCACTGGCTAGCAGTTGGTTGATGCACCAACAAAACAGAAGAAAAATGAGGTGCAACCAGAGTAGTCAGATCGGGTACATCAATTGAGAAGGGAGATAATCAGATAGCTGTAGAACAGAATACACAATCATCACTACATCCATTACAGAGACCATCACCATCATTCCCGCAAAGACTTATAAAGAGCAAGGAAGATGCATGTTTCTAGAAGTTCTTTGACATTTTCAAGGACCTTCACATAAACCTACCTTTAATTGATGTTTTGCAGGGAATTCCCAAGTATGCGAAGGACGTGGTGGCCAACAAAGTGAGGCTGGTGGATGTCCAGACTGTAGCACTCACTGAGGAGTGAAGTTTCAGGGTAATGAGAAATATACCAAAAAAGCTCAAAGACCCAGGGAGTTTCACCCTCTCCGTACAAATAGGTGAAATAGGTATAGTGAGGGCCTTGTGTGATTTAGGGGTGGCAGTGAATTTGATGCCCCTATCTCTATTCAATACACTTGGTTTGGGAAAACCAAGGCCTATAAGAGTGATGCTGCAGCTGGCGGACAAGTCGATGATGGCCCTAGAAGGGATTATTGAGGACCTTCTCTTCAAAGTAGGTAAATTTATCATACCTGCTAACTTTAAAATTTTAGATTTTAAGGTTGATGACAAGCTCATCCTGGGATGACCATCCTGGCTACTGGTGGAGCTATAATTGATGTAAGAGCTAGCACCCTGAAAATGAGGGTAAATGATGATGAGGAGCTCTTTAAAGTATATCAGGAGATCAACCCAACCACACACTATAGAGATTTTTGCAAGATCAGTGTTGTGACAAATGCCAAGTGTGGGGTGGTGGATTCCATGGGGAAACTTTTGCAGGGCATCTTAAAAATTGAGCCCAAGTCTGCTAGGGACAATAATTTAAAGGAAGTGATGGATGTAAAGAGGGAGAAGGTGGAGGCTATTCCCTCTTAATGCAAAAATAAAAGGAGATGGTTCCCAAAAGGGAAAAATTGCTTGAGAATATCCTGAAAAAGATAGTTCACATCGTGCCGCAATGTAAAATCAGTTTCTGCTTGGGAGGCAACCCAAGGGTACCACAAGTACAATTGTCTTATTCTTTTGTTTTTGATTTTGTTTATTTTCACTTGTGTTGTTGTTTTTGGTGACTTGAGAACATATTGAGGGGAAATCTGAGTACCCTGAGAAGCAGAAGCTAAGGAGCATGGAAAATTGCAAGTGTGGGGTCGGTGACCCATGTAATTGAAAAGGACAATACATGCTACTAGCTAGGCTTAGAGGCCTCAAGATGTATCTCTCACCTTTACTCTAAATTTTAATTCATGCTTTGGGACATAGCATATTTTAAGTGCGGGGTGAGGGGTAATTTCAAATTTTGTGATGTTGATTTCGGGTGAATTTGGAGCTTGGTATAATATTGTTTGATGAAAAAGTTTGAGTTGAGCACATTTCACCACCCTTTAGTTTTTCTTTTTGGTTCTTTTCCGAAGGGGGGAGGGGTACTTTGAACTGAGAATAAAAGTTTTTGTGTGTCTATACACAGTGTCTTAGTCATAGTAAAGAATTTTTCCGACAATTAATGGATGACGACCGTCTTGAGGGAATATTAGTCAGTAGATTTGTGTGTTTGAACCCTTAGCTGATTGACTGCTTGATGCTCTTGTGAGTGTTGTACATGATTGTTAGAGGCAAGTAGAGTTTTGATTGTGAAGCATGTTCATAAGTGTATGACTTTTTTTGAGACTCCTTGGCAAGTAGAGTTTTAATTGTGAAGCATGTTGATAAGTGTATAACATTGTTTGAGACACCTAGGCTCCTGAATACGACTCTGTTGCTTATTGCTTAATTTTGAATTCATGTGATTAGCTGTGCTGAGAGTCTATATGGGTCTTTCTTGAATTGAGCATGTTCTATGAGGGTAAGGTTTCATGTATATTCCATGCTAGTGTCTAGAACTTGCCTGGTGTGTTTACAATGAGAAATGAGGGATGTTAATTGTAAGAGATGATTTAGGCATTTCTTTGAATGAGCCTAATTCTTTGCTTTACCTACCCTTAACGCATGATCCTTATCAGCCCCATTGAGCCTTTAGCATATTCCTTGATTTGTCACATCAAAAGCTTAATCCTTTTCTTTTAATAGAACTAAATTTGATCCAACACTCTTAAGTGCTTAAGTGAAAAATGCACAAGAGTTAAGGAGTGAGAATATTGAAAAGAAGGGAAATAGTAGTTGTGGAAGTTGAAGGAAAGATTAGAGGTGCATGAGTTTAAAATGCATAAGTGTTGGTAGGGAGTAACAGAACGAAAGAATGTAAAAGTTGCTTAAGTACTCCTTACTACTGACATAAGTGTGCTTAAAGAAATGGGGAAGCAAATAGGAAATTAAGGGTGAAAAGAACAAGAGGTGAAGTAGAAGAAAAAAGTGCATAATTAGAAAAAGTAATGTAATAAAAGCGCTCAGGGAAGATAGTCACTATTACTGGCCAGAATAGTACCTACCCGTCCCTCAGCTTACGTTACAACCCGATAAATACTACTTGATCTTAATTTAGACATTCCTAAATTAGTGAACTAAAACACTAAGGGAAGGCGTATGGGTCATTACATTTTTCATGTGAATTCTTTGTGAGGGTGAGCTTAATTCCTATTCATATACCCATACATGTTATGATTTGAAAAATTGACAGTGAAAATGGGTATTTCTCTTGTTGTGAGGGCACATGTTTGAGGAAAGATGAAATTCATATAGGATATCTTGATTGGTTAATTTGCATGAGTTTTCTAAGTATTAGAGTCTACTCTTGAGGCTAAGAGGTCTTAACTCTATTGCATGGGATTTTTAATTGTGTCATTTATAACATGCTCTGGGTGGACTTGCCATCTAAGTCAGTCAATGTAGCTTTATATTAAGTCATCTTGCTTTAATTGGTTACATGTGAGTCCTTCGTGTGCATGAGATGTAATGGAGTGGTTCGAGAACGAACAAGGCTTTTAGTGTGGGGCAGTGTTCTTGGGCATATTTACGTACCCAAGTTCTATTTTATATCTAAATTTAAGTCATGTTTGTCGATAAAATTAAGCATAATCTCATGTAATTTTATATATATGCGTGCATGAACTAACCAAGGTGATTAGCCCTTTGTAGGTGAAATATGCTAGGAGGGGCTTAATTTGATGATGCACGAGCAAGAAGGGAGTTCGGAAGGAAATTGAATGAAGATGGCATGAAGATGCCAAGAAGAAGGCTGCCTGCGGTAGGCGCCATGCCACACTGGGCGTGTGCCGCGTCTATGGTCAAGCGCGAGACCTGTGCCAGGCAGTGAGCCTGCGCGATGGCGCTGTGCTATGCTAGGTCTCCTGCGTTCCAGCATCCGTGCCACAGTAGGCGAGAGCTACGCCTAACAGCATGCCACGCCCGATGGCACTCGACCAACATCATGCCAACGCTCACATTCCAGTGCTACCTCACGATAGCTCCGTGTCATGTTAGCTACTTGCCACGATGTGTAGCATGTCATGGAGGCATTTTTCACATGACCAAATTCTGAAAATTTTCACTTAGTATAAATTCTACATTTAGATACTTTTTGATATCACAGTTTTAATTTGGAACAACACCGAGGAGCGAAGGGAGAACAGAAGAAACTCACCTAGGGTTCGCTTTCTTTAATTCTCTTTTATCCAATCTTGTAAGTACATGAATTCAACCGTGTTTTTGATTTCTTGTATGAACATGAGTGGCTAAAACCCTTTGAGGCCACATGACATGATTGTAATTGCTTAATATCTACGCTGGTTCAAGTTTTTGTTTGTGTTTTGTTTTGCATTCTTGATTTTATCTATTTTAATGCTTGATCACCATTGAAATGCACTTGTTAATCTTAGGCAAAAACTTTAAAGAGAAACCCTAGGTTAGAACTAAGAATGCAAGAAGCAAGTTCAAGGTCTTCAAAACATGATTCATGGTTAGGATAGGAATATACCTAATTCACCTTGTTTGGTTCTAAAACGGGAAGATAGCTAGACACCAACTTTGAATTGTCACATCACCGCTCTTAGAAGTAGTTGTCCAACCAAGTTAGGTTAAATGGTTAGAGGTTCAAAAGTCCATAACCAAGGGAATTAACCCTATAAACCACTCCACAAAAATAATTGCTTATGAACTAGGTTGTCACATCGCCGCTCAACAATGTAGCGTGAGGCTAGTTCATCTGTTTTTAGAGGCTCGAAAGACCATGAGCATGGCAATTAACTTTTTGAGATAACAAATGGAATTTCATGATTGAACCAATGTGAATGTAGCATTACATGATTGTTAAGCCTTAACTCTAGGTGCTTCTTATTATTGTTTTCCGATTATTTTGTGATCACCTCTAGATTTAAAAACAAACTTTTTAATATTGAAAGTTTAACACTTTTTTAATTTTAATTACCACTTGAATTGGTAAATTCGCTAAAAAGACTAGTTCCTATGGGTTCAACATCCGGCTCTTATAGAGTCACTATATTACTTGTAGGACCGCGTGCACTCGCGTGCGACGGAGCGCGAATAGGAACCTATCAAAATAAGTGCAACAAGGACTCCAAAGGATAAACAAAAATTGGCATTTTCCTTAATAAAGTTGACTTTCAATCTATCATAGGAAAATGTCACTCAGTTCGATGCAAAAAATAAATAAAATAAAAAAAGTTTCTCCTTGAAAGAGAATCGTTGTATGATGAAAAACCCCAGAGTTTATTTACTATCTATTATCTATTATCTACAAAGGCAATTGTTATGCGCGTGTAGTAAGACAATTAAAGTGTAAGACTAACCTGGAAATGACAACTCACATTATTGATGAGTTGGCAATTTACCAAATCACTAGGGTCTTAAACATGAGTTTTTGCTTAGTTTTCAAGTCAATTAGGTGGATTTAACGCCTTTTCTCCTTGATCCTTGCAAGTATTTAACTTGACTGGAGAAAATCATGAAATTGAGTAAAAAGCATGGAAAAAAATTGATGACCGACGCTCCATCGGAGGACACTGGCGAAACACCAGATTGACCGCAGTTGCCTACTGTATGGAAGAAGGTTGGAGATCAGCGGACCGCAGATGAGCACCGGCGAACCACCAGTTCTATCACTGCAGTGCTAAAGAACTCACCGCCAGGAGCTGTGACCAACTGGTGGTCCGCGGATAAGCACTGGCGAACCACCATTGCTAGCGTCGAAGAGCCAAAAATCTCACTATGCTTTAGCTAGAGCTGACTGACATTTCACAAACCTGCACCACTGAACCGCCTGTGAGTCCCAAGTGAGGCTCGTCATCCAGGGGTAAAAATGTCAAGCACAAAAAATGAGGAGCATATCTGTACCCTATTTTTGTACCTTACCCTATTTTTGTACCTCTCATAAAAGAACTAAATATTCCATTCTAGAAAGTATTGATTATTATATTGCTTTTGGCTTGTAAAGAATGTAGAGAGAAGTAGAAAGAGAAAGAGTCATCTTCTTCATTGAGAAGGTAGAAAACTCCATTGTAGTTTAGATCTTTCATGAATTTCTCTTACTCAAGTTTGTGAATGGATTTTGAATGTTTGATTAATTCAATGTCTTACTTTCTTACATGAGTAGCTAAATTCTTTGTTAGGGGTGTGTGAATGACTGGGGTTGATTTGGGTTGGGTATTGTGTATTTGATCTTAGATTTACTCAATTAGTATGATTTTAATGTATCCTTGGAACATTAAGGTGAAAACTCATAGTTGCAAATGTGGGTTGCATTTCCTTACTTTAATTTTGCTTAAAAAAAGAAATTAAGGTATGAGTGAGGAAACACTAAGGGGTATTTGGGTGGTAATTACGTAGGGTTGAGCTAGACATAGCAAAAACCCATTATTACACATCAATTAAGGATTGGATCTAGAAATAGTGAATCCATACCCAAGTTGATGTGGTTGTTGTGAAAAAGAATCTTGGGATTTGAGAAAACCCGAGGTATCAGACATCTAATTGGTTGAGAAATTTAAGATGTCACCTAATTCGCAGCTAATCATACTGTTGAGTAAATATAGGAGTGATTAACAATTCCAACCCATTGAAGCCCTTATCAATATCACACCCCTAGTAATCTCTCCAATGGTCTTTTCTATACTTTGACCTTGTCTTTAGTGTGCAATTTCATATTTTATTTTATAAATCGCGATTCCCCAAATTTTATCTTATTTGTCTTCAACATTGATGCAAATTAGTTCAATTTAATATACAACTATTGTGTGATCAGCTGACATTCCTTGTGGGATTCGATCTCGAAACCCATGGGGTTATTTGTTTTGATACAACAACCGTTTACGCTCTTTAGTAAAGAAGAGTGTAGTTTGGATGTTATTAAAAATGGCGTCGTTGCCGGGGAGTGTAGTTTGATAGCCTCTATTTGTTTTTATTTTGAATTGATCTTGCATCTTAATTGGTTTGAATTTACAATTGTGGTTGGTGCCTTGTAGGTTGAATTTGATATAAGCCAGCACTCACTAAAAGGAGAAGGTTCAGTGGATGGGCATATGGATCATGAGGATGATGACCCCGTGTTGCCCGATGTAGAAGGTCAGTTTGCCTACCTCCTATTGTAGGGAATGCGATTTTTCATGTGCCGAGCACAATGCTACACTTACTTCAAATGAAGCGACTTTTTGGAGGCATGCCCAATGAGGACGCAAACAAGCATCTCCACAACTTCTTGGAGATTTGTCAACCTTTCAACATTACAAATATCACTCAAGAGTCAATCAGGTTGAGACTTTTTCCATTCTCACTCACTGGGGAAGCAACCGTGTGGCTGGAAGAGATGCCTCCCAAGTCTATTACCTCTTGGAATGAACTCACGGAGGCCTTTTTGGATAGGTTCTTTCCTCTGTCAAGGATATTGCAGCTGAGGGATGAAATTATTAATTTCTGACAACTTGTGGGGGAATAACTCCATGAAGCATGGTTGAGGTTTAAGAAAAAGGTAGCCATTTGTCCAAACCATGGCTTACTCGATGGGGTCCTACTTCAAAGCTTCTACTGATCATTGGATTCTATCAATAATTTATGCATCAGTCTGATTATACTTCAGCAAATGTTTTCATATAATAGTTTCATCTCATTATATATACATCTTAGAAAAGGTTGTATTTCAGTTTAGTTATATGTTCAGTGATGTACTTAGTTACTTCCTGTATACTTGCATTCTTAAAAAACTAACCAAAAAATCATTCCTATGTATTTTGAAAATATTTTTTTGGATAAAGGGAAAAACTAAGTCTGTGGCAAATAATTTGGCTGGGGGATCAATCATGGATCAACCCAATGGAGTAGACAAGGCATTACTTGATTGAATGACGAAGAACAATCGAGCATGACATACTAGAGAAGCGAAGACATCTTCTAGTGGTGTTGCCCCAAATACGTTGAGTGTGGAATTGAGAAAGAGAGATGAAACTCTTGCCAAAATGATGTCTGATGAGACCGCAAGTGTTCGGGTTGTACAAGTAATACAGTGGCCCTTTTTAAGAACCGGAATGTCGAACCTACAGGGACTGGACTACAGGGTAAAACCTCCTCGAGTGTTAATTTACT
>JACEIK010002633.1:144478-180422 GCA_018107945.1 Datura stramonium
ATAGCTAATATTTTTATATAAGGTTTTCCTTTTTGCCAAATTTAGAGTTAAAACTAGTCCTATCTTTACAGTAACACGATTTTAGTTGGGAAAAGCTATTGAATACTAATTGGAACCTATCAGCTAATCTGAAAACGGTAGTCGAGGTATGTTAAGGCATTCTCTTTCGGCAAGTTAGTTTCTTTAACATAGTAATCCAGTATGAATTCCACTAAAGCATGGAAGGAGTATGTTATCATGTGTAGTTGTTGTTATAAGTTGAGACTTGTAATTGTATTGTTTTGGGATGGATTACCTATGTAGCTTCTGTGACCGCCCCAGGGTTAATAGTTGTGTCGACTCGTCCGCCAGGGGCAAGGATACGTCGCTCTACGGAGCAGCATGCCGTCCGCAAGGGACGAAGATGGGGAGACAGATCCTCATATTTGCCGTGGTTGGCCTATACACACCCTCGCCGAGTGCTTATGCCCGAGGTTTAGATATCAAGAGTCCTCCGGACTCAGGCACAAATATAGTCAGGGGCCCAGCGGGCTCAGTTGTAGACCCAGGGGATCGGCAGGATGCTTATAGCTGGTAGTTGACTCAGTATGACCTGGATAGGGGTATATAGATTGAGGTTTACTCGCTAGGGCTAATGGGGGCCCGGTGAGTTGTTCTGTGTTGATTGTACCTTTCGGCTTATGGGGGCCAGGTAAGGTTTATGTTATGTTGCTTTAGTTACTGACAGTTAGACAGTAGGACGCCTCATTTGTCAGGTATGACCCATACCCTCCTTACTACAGTTATTTTTAGTCCTGATTTCACTATTTCAGTCAGCTTCAGTCCGTTTTCCTTACTTCAATTATTGTCAGTTCTATTTCTTACTTTCTGTCATTTACAGTTACTGCTTTACATACTCAGTACCTATGGTACTGACGCCCTCTTGGGGCGCTGAATTACTTGCCTGCAAGTACACATAGACGGGGAGCAAGTCCCTCGTAGTTCAGTCAGTCGTAGAGAGCCATCAGCTCCTTTCTTTCGAAGCTTGTGTGATAGAGGTTCACTTCTTTTGTTTGTACAGTATGGGTAGGCTGGGCCCCTGTCCCGACCATCTTATTACTCCTAGAGGCTTGCAGATGGTGTTACTTCCCTGTGGTTAGATGATATCGGCCGTGTGGGGACATATGTGTTCTAGACTATCTGTGTTGGTTGTGTGGGGCCCTATTTAGCTTTTGATTGCTGGCCTTGTCGGTCATAGCTCAGTTTAGAATCGGCCTTTACATTCCAGTTATAACTAGATATTATGGTGGCCTTGTCGGCCCGCATAGGTTTCCCTATGTTCGTCGTCTCTGGTTAGCTGTTTATTTTCACAGGTGGCTATAGGCCTTGTCGGCCGGGGGTTGTATTTACAACCGCTATATAGCCCGTTGTTTTCTTGATTCTAGNCGTTGTTTTCTTGATTCTAGAGTTAGAGTCAGCCCTGCACCAGAGGTTCTTAGGCTCAGTCAGCTCAACAGTTCATATCCTAGTAGGGCACCATGTGCCAGTCATGCCTCCCAAGGTGGGGCGTGACACTTACTCTAAAATGTGAAGAATCTGGGGCATTCACCATTCCTTGCAAAATAGTCTTATGCATGTTTAATAAGGCTTTGTGTGACCTCGGTGCTGGTATCAATCTCATGCCTCTCATGATATTCAAATATCTCGGGTTAGAGAGTCCCAAACCTACCTCTATGAGGTTGTTGATGGCAGATAGGTCAATCAAAACATGCGTTGGAGTACTAGTTGATGTTCTTGTGAAGGTGGATAAATTTATACTCCCAACTTATTTCATTGTGCTAGATTGTGAGATGGACATCGAGGTGCCAATTATCTTGGGGAAACCTCTACTAGCAATGGGAAGGGCCTTAACTGATATGGAGCTTGGGCAGCTTAAGTTCTGAGTAGGTGGTGATGAGGTCATGATGATTTGGAAATTTACCAACTCATTAGGCTCCTAAGCATGAGCTTTTGTCTAGTTTTCGAGTCATTTATGTGGATTTTATGCCCTTTCTCTTTAATTCTTTGTAGGCACTTCACGTGAGTGGAGAAAGAATGAAATCGAGAAACACATATGAAGTTTGAGATAGAATTTGATGAGTAAGCATATGAAGGAGAGGATCCAAATATAATGGAATATTTGAGCTCAAGAAAAGGTGCAAAGACATGCTTTAATCGGCTAAACGTGGATCCGAAAGGGCGAAACACAGAAGCGACTACCTAGACTAGCTATTCAACTAGTTGTTGGCAAATTGGCATTGGCTAAACACCCATTGGACTGCCAGTGGTCATTGTTTGTGGTTGTTTTGGGGTGGCAGACAGCCGATGCTTTCACGAGAGAGGCTGTCTAATGAAGGGTAAAAAGGTCCAGAAAGGTCTCCAAAGCATTTAAAAGCTTCAAGGGAAATTAGGGAAAGTTGTACACAAGAAAGTATAGATATTTACATGGTCATTGTACACCATTAATCCATTCAACAATTCATAGATCTATACTTCATCTTTTTCATAGAATATTTTGGTAGAATATTTTCACCATAGAATTGTAGAGTTAGATAGTATTTTTCTTATTGTTTTACTTTAACCCATTTTGGGGGAATTCTACCACTGTTGTAAGAGCTTGTGAAGTAAATTTGTGAAGCTCATGTGATGAATGTGAGGGGAATCCTCTTAGNCATGTGATGAATGTGAGGGGAATCCTCTTAGTATCTTCTCTCTATCTTTAAATATGCTTAACTAATTTTCTAGCTAGAGGTATATTCATGGTGGATTTATTAATTTGATTTGGTTTTGATCAATTGCTCTTGGATTCCTATTGAAATTATAGATCTATTATCTTCTCCCAAGTTATAATAGCTAAAATTGATGGTTTGCAAACATGAATTGTGCTTTACTTTTCTTGCTTTTGCTTGAGAGAAAAAGGTGCGAAGATAATAGTGAGGAATTGGAGTGTTTGTGTGGGGGATTAAGCTAGAGATAGTTAAAACCCACATTTTCATTCCATTAAAGGTAAAGGCTAGAAATAACTAGTTCTTCTTCAAGCTTGTGTGGTTGAGTACTTGAATTGGCTTTGGGGTTTGAAAGAACCCAAGACATAAACTTTCTTATGGTTGAAAAACAAGAGAATGTGAATTATCCACTTATATCTATGCTAAGTATGAGTCTAAGGAATTGAAGAAATTCCCGATTTAGTTGTAATCTAATCTATAGAATTCCCTTAGCCATATTACTTGTGATTGCTTCAATTGGAATTCCCCTCAATTAGTCTGAGTTTATAATTAGATAGTTATTTCCCTTTAATTTCCCCAATTTTACTTTACAAATATTGAACAATTGTGCACTCTAGTTTGAATTAGTTTATAACTCTTGAATTATCGACTCAATTCTCTATGGAATTCGACCCCATTGGGATATTTATTTTGATACAACTGTTTACGTTGTTTTGTAACGAAGAGTGTATTTTGGACGTTATCAAAAATGGCACCGTTGATGGGCAATTGAGTTGTGATAAGCCATTAGTTATTTATTGATTTGAACTAGTTTTGCATTTTCGTTTTACATCTTGTTTTGTTTTTATTTTTGTTTTTGTTTTTGTTTATTTGTAGTTGTATGATGGCATCATGGAATAAAAGGAGGTTTGTTGGTTGCAACCCGTATTATGTTGACCCATGTCCTTATTGTAGAGGACCACACTATTGGCAAGATTGGAAATATTCCCCTAGAAGGGAGATGAGTGCACCTTCTCTTTCCTATAATGGGTATAGATGCATATTATGTGGTAGTTATGGGAGACATTGGGATGGATGCCCAATTGGGGTCACTTCTCTTTATAGTGGCTATGATAGAAGTTGTGTTCCTAAGATTGGTAGGAATGAAGCCATGGAAATTGAGGGAATACATATGAGCGCATGGAAGCCATGCTCCAAGCCTTTTTGGAGCGGGAGTCTAATGCAAAAAAGAATATCAACCCCTCCATGCCTATGAAATGATCAACTCCTCAAGAAGAATGCTATCAATCTCTACAAGAAGAAGTGAAGAAGACATTGAGGAGTATAACAAGAAGAAGTGAACAATGGGGCATAGCTCAACTTGACTCATGGGAGGAAGCTCAAAATGATAATGAAGATGGAGTCAAGGTGAACTTTGAAGAAGTCATAGAAGTGTGCCAACCAACCAACATTGTAAGAATGCAAGATGCCAAGCTTGAAGAAGTGACACTAGAGTCCCAAATGACATCCAACAAACCATGCTCAAGTAATCTAGTGCACTTGGAAAGGAGGATGTCAAGCAACAAGCATGCTTCAAAGGAGAGAGAATTAAACCTCCCTCCTATCATTTTTCGATATTGAGCTTGGTTGAAAAAATGGAGACTGAGGAGACCAAGTAAATGGAGGAAGTTGAGGAGGACGATCAAGTTGGCTTCATCTTAGAGTATGCCATGCCAACTAAGTCAAAGCACATCCTTCCTCTAAGGGCCAAGAAATATAAGATGCAACATCCATTGGTTGGCCCCTTGATGCCTACACCACCACCCCTCAAGCGGAGTAGAAGAATGGATAATAAACTAGGATTGCGATTCAAATTCTCAAAGTGGAGAGAAAAATGGTGAAAGTTGAATTCGTCAAACCACGACGTTAACTAAGGCGCTTTTTGGGAGGCAACTCATGTGCTTTTACATTTTATTTCAATTTTTCATTTTGTTTTGTTTTAATTTACGCTTGTGTTGTCTTTGATCGTGTAGGGATGGAATAGATATGGAAAGTGATAAGGGTGAGAGAAGCAAAATTCAAGTTGAGGAACTGGCGCTACACTGGAGAAACACAAATTCAAGGGCATAAAAATGTCGGTCAAACGACGGTTATAAGCAGAAGTCTTGGAAAGAGGAAATTCTTAAGAAATGGTTCTAAAATGCACACAGTTACAATGCAGATGCCTCCATCGTACCATGGAGTTCTTTCGCCTATTCCTCCCTTACTTTGTTTAACCATGTGCGTCGAGGACAATACTTTATTTTTGTTAGGGATGAAGTCTGAGTAACCCACTTGTAGGTGATGTACGAATGGCCCTATGATAGATTGGGTGACGTCAATTTTAAGGGAAAATCGTCACTATTTGTGAGTTAGTATCGCCTTCTTAGATAGTAGTATTTGAATAAACTCCAAGGGTTTTCTTTATACTACGGTTCTTTCCCAAGGAGCGGTTTCTTCATCTTTTCTTTTTGTTGTCGAACTGGGTTGGCACTTCCCGATGGTAGATTGAGAGGCAACTTTCTTAAGAGAAAATGTCAAGTCTAGAGTCTTGTGATTCTTTTTTTCACTTGTTTTATGAGGTACTACCAACAATTCTTTCTTGGCATTGTACATGAGAGTGGAAAAGAAAAGGGGGCATCTAAATGTGAAAGTGAGCACTCTTTTGTCATGAATTATACATTCCTTGATTGGCTTTTTTATTTGTAAATAACTTGTCCAAAGTCATTCTCTTAATGTGATAAAGGAAGTGTGTGAACTCCTTGAATTGTGATGCCTTGTGTGGTGAGACTTTTTGCTTAATTCTTGTGTATGCATGATTGTCTAGAACTTTCCCTAAGTGTGGTTCAAGGTGAAATGATAGATGAGGCTGCACTTAGAACATTATCTTAGGCCCTCTTTTGTTAAGCCACTTCACCCAAAATGACCTCCTTGAACATTAATATTTGATAGCCAATGTTTGATCCTTGGACCCTGTCTTTGAGAACACATTACAAGCCTAATGACCATTTTTAATCCTTCTTTTTGGCACCCATCCACCCTAGTTGCTAGTGATGAAAGAATCAAAATAATGGGGGCTTCAAGACCAACAAATAGGGAGAGATAAGGAAATGAATGTGAAATGATACAAAAGCTTAATTTTGGGTGTTTGCAAGAGTAGGGGGAGAAATGAGAAGCCTAAAATTGAGTTAGCACCAAAATTGTGATGAGTTGAATGAATCGATGGGTTGAAAGACCTCGAATCATCAATATTGAAAGGATAGTAAAAAGGTGCTATTTCTTGCATAGATAAGGCTAAATTTTAAATTCATGGGTGTTATAAGGGTAGCTTGTGTTACACAAAAGATAAAGATGATGAACAAGGAGAAATAAGGCGGAGTGATCTCAATAAGATGATGGGATGTTACAAGTGTTTATAAAGGAATTAGGAAGGCTTTAGTTAAAAGAGCTAAATGTTTGTCCTACCCTTACCCCTAGCCTTCATTATGACCCCCAAGTCCTAATTGATTTTGAGTGTAGCAACACTACATTAGTGGCAAGATACATGAAGGGCAAGCCTATGGGTCAACTTTTATGCACTTGAATTTCTTTGTGAGAGTGAGCGCATTTGTATTATCTTATAATCCCTTTGTGTCAAATGCTAAAAAATGTGTGGGATTCTCTCTTCTTGTGAGTGTCATCATTTTCTTGGAGTACATGCTTAAAATTATTCTCAAAAGAGAGGTATGATTGAGGCAAGCGGCTAGCGAACTTTAAGGCAAGCTTTGAATGTGAATTGTCAATGACTTGAAATTCTCTTTGAACTTGTTTTGATGAACTACGCCCCTTGTTTGCATGGAAGGAATGCATGCAAGATATGTTCAATGATTTTGGTCACCTATTGAAGCTTGTGCAATATGGTTTGAGTCTTTTCTTTATTTTAGTTGGTGTATAATGTTGGGTTGTCTTGAGGCTTGATGATTTTGTGTACAACTAATTTAGTGTCCTAAGCTTTATCAATGTCCTCTTGTGAAAGAATATCTTGATTGGCCCTTGATGGAAAAACTCGTATATATAGCATGTTGTTCAATTTGTCATCTGTAAAGAATTACATTACTTGAGGACAAGCAATGGTTCAAGTTTGGGGGTTTGATGAGTTGGAAATTTACCAACTCATTAGGATCCTAAGCATGAGTTTTTGTCTAGTTTTCGAGTCCTTTATGAAGATTTTATGCCCTTTATCTTTAATTTGTTGTAGGCATTTCACGTGAGTGGAGAAAGCTTGATATCGAGAAAAACAGGTGAAGTTTGAGATGGAATTTGATGAGTTATTACATGAAAGAGAGGATCCAAAAAAATGGAAGATTTGAGTTCAAGAAGAGGTGCAAAGACATGCTTTAAATCGGCTAAACGCGGATATGGAAGGGCAAAAAATGGATGAAATGCCGAAGCGACTGCCCAAAACGGCTACTCAACCGGATGTTGGTGGATTGGAATCGTCTAAATGCCCATTGAACCACTGGTGGTCACTGCTTGTGGTTGTTTTGGGGCAGCAGACAGCCGGTACTCTGCAGATTGGCACTGGCTAAAAGCCTGTGCTTTCGCAGGTGAGGCCGACTAATGAAGTGTAAAAAGGTCCAGAAAGGTCTCCAAAGCATCTAAAAGCCTCAAGGACAATTGGGGAAAGTTGTACACAAGAAAGTACAGATTTTTACATAGCTTTCACTGTACACCATTAATTCATTCAACAATTCATAGATCTACATTTCATCTTTTTCATAGAAATTTTTTGTAGAATCTTTTCATCATAGAATTTTAGAGTTAGATAGTACTTTTCTTCTTCTTTTCCTTTAACCCATTTTGGGGGAATTCCACCATTGTTGTAAGAGCTTGTGAAGTAAATTTGTGAAGCTCATGTGATGAATGTGAGGGGAATCCTCTTGGTATCTTCTCTCTATCTTTAAATAGGCTTAACTGATTTGCTAGCTAGAGGTATATTTATGGTGGTTTTATTAATTTGATTTGGTTTTGATCAATTTCTCTTGGATTTCTATTGAAATTGTAGATCTATTATATTCTCTCAAGTTATAATAGCTAAAATTGATGGTTCGCAAACATGAATTGTGCTTTACTTTTCTTGATTTTGATTAAGAGAGGAAGGTGAGAATTGGGTGAGAAGATAATAGTGAGGAATTGGAGTATTTGTGTGTGGGATTAATTTAGAGATAGTTAAAACCCACATTTTCACTCCATTAAAGGTCAAGACTAGAAATAGCTAGTCCTTCCTCAAGCTTGTGCGGCTGATTACTTGAATTGGCTTTGGGGTTTGAAAGAACCCAAGGCATAAACATTTTTATGGTTGAAAAACAAGAGAATGTGAATTATACACTACTATATATTCTAAGTATGAGTCTAAGGCATTAAAGAAATTTCTGATTTAATTGTGATCTAATCTATAGAATGCTCCTACCCATATCACTTGTGATTGCTTCAATTGGAATCCCCCCAGTTAGTCTTAGTTTAGAATTAGATAGTCATTTCCCTTTAATTTACCCCTAATTTTACTTTTCAAATGTTGAACAACTATGCACTCTAGTTTGAATTAGTTTATAACTGTTGAATTATCGACTCAATTATCTGTGGGATTCGACCCCGACATCTGTCAGGATAGTTTTTTTGATACAATGACCATTTATGCTCTTTCGTAACGAAGAGTGTATTTTGGACCTTCAATGTATGTAAGCCTATCAAGGCCCCGATGAGTGTAAGGTTATGGTAGTGCTCGATGGTGAAGACGAGCATTATGAATTTGTTGATGTTAAGAGTGAAATGGAGGATTATCCTCCAGAGTGCTAAAGATTGGGAAGGTATCTTCCATGCCACGAGGTTAACTAAGGAGCTTCTTGGGAGGCAATCCAAGAATTTTATCTTAATCATTTTGATGCTTTGTTGTTTTTGATTTTGTAGGTAGTTTGGATGCATAAACAATGGAGAAGAAGAACAGGGCTAGCATGGCATTAGACCGGTGAAATGCCGGTGAACACATGCAAAATGCCGCCCTGTCGCAGGTAGGAACAGAATAAGAGGAGTGACGATAGGAAACGATAAACTTGCCAATGAAATGCCGATACCAATCTGCGAACCTCCGTTGAAGTGCCAGCTTCAAAAAATGCACCTAGAAGTTGAGGTGTATTCAGCGATCCAACCGGCGAATTGCCAGTGCCAATCTACAACCCACTATCTAATCGTCGGTTGATTGACAGTGAATTGGAAAGTTATTGGCCACCGGCCTCAGATCTGGCGAACTGCCAATTAAGCGCAGGTATAGGTAAGTCCATCTTTTAAAAAAAATTTGCTGCTCCATGGATCGACCGACCCTGGTATTGAAAAATACCGGTCAAAACCCCTCTAAATCCCTATAACCCTTTCTTCCACCTTCCCACTTCCCCATTACACTTTTTTAACTTTCAGCTGTATCAGGGAACCTTGATCTATTCAATCTTTTTGAGTCATATTTAGCCTTCTTTCCTGTATCCCCATGTTTGTAATCATGCTATCAAAAATTCTATGTTTTCCTTTTACTTTGTTGTTCATTTTTGTGTTATCATATGGGATTATAATAATTAGTCCTCAATGATACTATGATGTATGACTGTAGTCTGACAAAAATCCAGTAAAATTCTCACTAAAAGGAAGGAGAATACAAATTGGCGACGAACTATGCTCTTTATAAAACTTGTCCTAGTGGTTGGTCTCTCGTGTTAGACTAAAAATTGGATTTCCAAATTTTTTATCAAAGAACTGGCAACTAAGCTTATATTGGCGATTGTTAATAGCATCAAGCATGAAAATCAATGGAATCTCGTGCCAGTAGGAGCGACTTTAAATAGAAAACTTTTAGTTGACACTTAAAACCGAAAATCAGAATAAGAGAGTGGTCATTGCATTAGGAGTTGATAATGTGAAAAACATATGGTAATGAACAAGCACAACTCTGCTGATCAGGATTTTATTGGTGATTGTTTTCCTATTTCTCCTTAAAACAACATAAGTCATTAACAATTGAAGGAAAACTCAAAAGTTTTGTCTAAGTAAGTCATTCCACCACCAGAGATATTCTATTCTTCTATAATAGAAGGAAAACTCAAAAGTTCAAGAAGTATCTAACTTACACTAACTAATAATGCAACACCTACTAAAATGGGTTTAGGTGCTCTGTCTAAGTAGCTATTTTAATTCACTTGTTTGTTTTAACTTGAAGTGCATGACTGACTTCTTTTACACTTCTCTCATAATGTCAATGAATCACTCTAGAAGTTCTTTATAGAATGAACACCTTATGATTCTACTTGTTTAGTATGGTAGTGTAGGGTTATTAATTATAAATTATCTATAGTCAACTAGTTAGTACTTATCACTAGTGAAAGAACAATTTTCTTCTAATGCTTGGAGTCTTACCCTCATGGATAATTTATCAAAATCATTATCAATAGTGTAATATTCAGTTCTACTGTAATTAAGTGAGAAGAATGTGATTCATGCTTCCAATATAAGCACATGTTATCTCATCTATTTTACTTTAAAATTTCTATAAATCAAGATACTTAAATGTAACACCTCAAAAGTCCCTAAGGTTAGAACTGAGGCTGAAATGGAGAAAACAGGAAATCCTACACCAGGTCACAGGATGAATCATCAAGTGGCCCATTAAGTCACTTGACGGGTTGTTGAGTGACCCGTTAGGTGCATAAAAGTAGTGGAAAGCTGAGTTTTAGAGAGTCTTGACGACTGGTTAAGTGATCCATTAAGTGACACAATGAATCATCACACGAGGTGTCAAGAGAAGATCTGAAAAATTGAGAAGAAACTTCCAGTGGAAATGGGTCAAGGGACGACCCGTCAAGTCTCCCAACGGGTCGTCTAATCACTCGTGGGGTATGGAAGTGAGTAATTTCCAATCGGGTCATTAAGGGTGTTTTCATAATTTTTAAGTTTCTAACTCCGAAACTAAGTTATTTTAAGCCTATTAAAGGGTGTTTTAAAGGGTTTTAATCATCCTAAACCCTCATTCTACTCCTAACACCACTAAGTGAAGATCAAATCCCCTCAAGAAAAGCTAGGGTTTCATCATCTCTTTCATCTCAATTCCCTTTGGGTCTCCAATTAGGTTGAAGGTTCTTCAAGATCAGGTATGTAGAGTTATGAATGGGGGGAGGGGGGCATCCTTCCACCCTCATGTCCAAATTCATCCATATTCTACGATTTCAAGTCTCCAATCATATTTTATGAAAATTCTAGGGTTTAACCTAATTCCATGCAATTATTCATGATATCTCTACGGGTTCAATTCTTTCATGTTCTAATTGATGAAATATGATTATTAGGGAAGATTTTACTCTCAAATTTCTCATGAATTGATGAATTTCAAGATTATGAGCCCATGATTTGAAGTATGATGAATTATCTAGTGTGCATGAATATTTATGATTCCATGATTTCGAATTATGAAGCTTATTTCAAGTATGTATGATTTCATGATTTGGGAAAGCCCATGTAAGTCAAGTATATTTTATCACAATTTTAGCCAAGGCTTACAAGATAAGTTTTACAGAGATGTTTGGAGTCAAGACTCCTAGTAAACAAATTTAAGCTATGTTCTGAAAATATGATTATGAGCAATATGCATGTTTTGGGAGTAGTGTCTCGCACCGAGTAGGCCCGGGATTCCGAGGACCCAGGTCTCATAACTACACGCACCATAGGTATATATATTATTATTTGGGACCTCTCAAGAGAGTGCTTCTCCCACCCGAGGGCACATCAATGATATCACAACTTTATCATTCTTTGCCTTGGGAAGGCTTAGGACGGCTCTGCCCACTTGAGCGAGATAGTTGGGGCATCACGTAAGCTTCATCATGATGGTGTCGATTATGATGAAGTCTCCTATTATTCCTTATGTTTTCAGTTACTTATGTTCATATCTTATGATATCATGTTTTATAACATATTTGGCCCATTGATCAGTCTATAAGTTTTCACACTATATGATCTCTTTTTTTAAATCTTGGGTCATTATGTTCAACTTATGATGAATAGCTCATGATTATGCTTATTTCGGGAATATGACTTTTAGCATGTTGTCCTTACTCTCATGTTCTATCTTGTTTTATATTCACGATTTCAGACTATCAATTAACTAGAATGTTTTACTTTCTCTACATACTCAGTACATTCAAAGTACTGACCGCATATTCTATGCTATATCATCTCATGATATAGGTTTGGGTGATCCATCTCAACTTCGCCGTTATCTCGCTCCCGCTTTAGTCCAGCTTTGTACCCACTTAGATGAGTCCTCATTCTCCGAGGACGTTATTAGTTTTATGTTTTTAGCATGTCTATTTAGTTTCAGACTTAGCGAGCTAGTTCGGGATGTTGTCCCATCAGCTCCTCATAGTAGTAGAGACTTTTCAGACAACCATGTATAGACAGTTCAGCATTGTTGACACGTGTTTATGCTTATGTCTCTATGTTATGCATACTTCCACTTATATTACATTTATGCTTTATTTTCGCTTAGTAATGCTCTTATTAATGCTATGTATATGCCATGGGTTAGCTTGGAGCATTCGTGGTTCTAGGTCCTATGTCTCGATCCGGGGTCCCAGCTCGGCTCTTGACAAACTTGGTATTAGAGCATGAAGTCTTAGAGTGTCCTAGGGTTTCTGAAAGCCGCGTTAAGTAGAGTCTTTTCCATGGGTGTGAAGCAAGCCACACTTATGGGGAAGAAGCTATGAGGAATTTTAGGAAATTTCCCTTCTTTCATGATCTGTATCATGCGATAAAGTACCCTTCTACTTTCCTCTAACTAGTGCTATACGTGTTTTCAGAAATATGCCTCCCCATCGAGTTAATGGAAAAAGAAATGGCAACGAAAATGGCCATAACAATGGCAATAGAGATGGGCATCAACCAGCCCTATCAACTCCAATTGATCCGTTACCGGAGTAGGTTACTCATGCCGAGTTCAGGGTGGCAGTTTAGATGTTAGCAAAGTCCATGACCACCCAGGCCAATTAGCAAGCTGTGGTTCATGTGAACCAGAATGGGAATGCGGCTATGGCTAGGGTGCGAGACTTCCTCAGGATGAACCCACTTGAGTTTCATGGGCCAAAAGTGTATGAGGACCCACAAGAGTTTATTGAGGAGGTCCAGAAGATTACCCAGGTGATGGTTATTTCAGGAGAGGATAGTGCAGACTTGGCTTCCTATCAGCTCAAGGGGGTCGCTCATATATGGATTCGATAGTGGAAAAAGAGTGGGGGAGTTAGTGCAGTCCCCGTTGGTTGGAATGAGTTTGTTGGCTTTCTTGGATAGGTTCTTCCCCTGAGTGTTTAGGGAAGAAAAGGAACCAAAGTTCATCAACTTGAAGCAAAATGATATGACTATTCAGGAGTATGCCCTGAAGTTTACCCAACTGTTCAAGTATGCTCCCGAGATGGTTGTTGATTTGAGGGCTCATATGAGCAAGTTTATGAATGGGGTGGCAGATTTGCTAGTCAAGGAATGAAGGACCCCCATGTTGATTAATGATATAGATATCTCCCAACTAATAATATATGCCCAGCAGATAGAGGCAGAGCAGATGAAGGAGACGGAGAGAGAGGCCAACAGGGCCAAGACAAGGAGCCATAGACATTTCCAGTAGAGATTTGTGGTGGACATCACCCTCAGTTCCACCAAAGGTCGTCATCCCCAGTCCCATCATCAGCTAGCGTTCCATCCAGACCTTGAGGAGATCATAGAGGCAGAGTGTTAGGCTAGAGGGGTCAAAGGAGCATGATAGGGGAGCACACTTTTCTTGCTTGTAGAAAGTATGGTAGGAGGCACCCCAGAGAGTGTTTGGTTTGCACTGATGGCTGCTTCGGGTGTGGAAAGCCTGAATATATGCTTAGAAATTATCCTTCAGCTAAATAGGGTGACAATAGGGACCGTGCCCCAGCCATCACTTTAGTAGCTCTAGCAGCTCGCCTATATCAGCAGGGCACCTCTTTTAGTACAGCTGGTGAACAACACCAGAACAAGTTCTACGAACTCTCATTAGTCAGGAGTAGGAGTGCTCACCCGATGTGGTAACTGGTATGTTATGTGTATTCCATATTGATGTTTATGCATTGTTAGATCCAGGGGCTACATTATCCTTCGTGACTCCTTATGTTGATGTTAGTTTTGGTGTCAGACCCAAAATAGTGTCAGAACCCTTCTCAATCTCTACTCTTATTGGTGAGCCAGTTATAGCTCAACAGGTATACAAAAATTGCCCAGTCACGATTGTTCTGAAAGTCACCTTAGACAACTTAGTGGATTTAGATATGACCAATTTTAATATTATCTATGGTATGGATTGGTTACATGTTGTTATGCTTCAGTCAATTGTAAAACCCATACAGTAGAGTTTCGATTTTCAGGTGAACCAGTCCTAGAGTGGTAGGGTAGTTCAGCTATGCCTATAGGTCGCTTTGTTTCCTACCTTAAGCCCAAAAAGATGATCTTCAAGGTTTGTGTATACCATCTAGTTCAGGTTAAGGATTCTACACCTAAGACCCCAACTCTTCAGTTAGTTCCTATTGTATGTGAATATCCGGAGGTGTTCCCAGATGATATACCAGGAGTCCCTCCTGAGCGGGAGATTGACCTTGGTATTGTTCTTCTCCCTAATACACAACCTATATCCATTCCTCCTTACTAGATGGCTCAAGCTGAGCTAAAAGAGATGAAAGATTAGTTGAAGGATCTCTTAGATAAAGGTTTCATCAGGCGTAGTAAGTCCAATGGGATACTCAAGTTCTTTTTGTTCGAAAGAAGGATGGTTCCCTTAGGATGTGCATTGATAATCGGCAGTTGAACAAGGTCACTATCAAGAATAAGTATCCCTTCCCTAAGATTGATGACCTATTTGGCCAGCTTTAGGGTGCAAAATGCTTTTCGAAGATGGACCTTAGATCTGGCTATCACCAGCTCAGAGTTAGGGAGGGTGATATTCCAAAAATAGACTTTAGGACTCGGTATGGTCACTATGATTTCATAGTTATGTCTTTTGGACTAACGAATGCTCCTACAGCTTTTATGGACTTGATGAACACGATGTTCAAGCAATATTTAGATATGTTTGTGATTCTCTACATAGATTATATTCTCATATACTCTTCGAGCGAGGAGGAGAATACCGCTTATTTGAGGATTGTGTTGCAGACTCTCAAAAATTGTCAGTTGTTTGAAAAATTCAGCAAGTGTAAGTTTTGATTGAACTCAATAGCATTCTTGGGTCATGTGGTATCTAGTGAGGGTGTGTAGGCAGTGTAGAATTGTCCTAGACCTGTCAGTCCTACTGGTGTGCAGTGCAGTGTAGAATTGTCTCAGACTCCGTCGCCCTACCGATATTAGAGCTTTTTTATTTTAGTCATATTACAGAGGTCTATAGAAGGATTTTCATCCATTAAAGACCGTTGGACTAAGTTACCCCAAGGAGGTTAAATTCCAAATTGCTCCGATGCTTGTGAGAAGAGTTTTCAAAGTTAAAGACTTGACTCATTTTAGCCCTGGCACCGACTCCTACCGGAGGGCAAAAATGGTTTCATGTAGTATTATGATACCTCTAAGGTTGGTCTTGGTTATATATTGATGCATCATGGTAAGTTCATCACGTATGCCTCTAGACAAATTTTTAAGACTCATGAGAAGAATTATCGAGGCATAACCTAGAGTTGGCAAACTGTGGTGTTTTCTTTGAAGATTTGGAGGAACTATTTATATGGGGTGCATGTGGATATGTTTACAGATCACAAGAGCCTGCGTATGTGTTCACTCGTAAGGACTTTGAATTTCCATGACAAATGAGATGACTAGAGCTCTCAAGGACTATGACAAAAGTGTGTCCTTTACCATTGGGGCAAGGCCACGTAGTAGAAGATACTCTCGTAGCTGCCCATGGAGAGTGGCGTCCCATGTCGAGAACGGAGGAAAGAGTTTGTGAAGAATGTCCAGGCTTGCTCGCTTAGGAGTTTGTTTAATGGGATTCCACTTTGATGGTGGTGTTATTGTTCAAAATGGTAATCTTCATTGGTGACAGACTTAAAGTAAGGTAAGATGAGGATCCGCCCTAGTGCTGGAAAGAAGTAGTCCAAATTAGAAGGTGGAGATTTCTCCCAAGGGAGAGATGGTGTACCTGGCTATCGTGCCGATTGTGTGTATCAAGAGGATGACTTGAGAGAGAGGGATGTTGAGTGACTTTACCATGGATCTTGCATCTATCCATCTAGGTTCCACCAATATGTACCGTGACCTATGGAGTCTCTTAGTGGAATGACACGAAGAAGGAAATAGCGTAATTTTCAGGGCTATCGTTCGAATTGCTGCCAGTGAAGGTCGAGTATCATAGAACTCGAGGTGGCAAGCCAGATATCAAAATTCCAACTTGGAAAGTGGAATAGATCAATATGACTTCATAATAGGTTGCTCATAAGTGCCAATGGCATTACTCAAAAGTGGGTGATCGTGGATAGGTTGACCAGTTAGCACATTTCTTACCAGCTAAAACTATAGATTCAGCCTTGAGGATTATGCTTAACTCCACATTCAGAGTTGGTTCGCTTGCATGGAATTCCCTTATTTATAATCTCGTATAGAGGTACTCGCCTCTGAGATCTTTTCGTAAGGGCCTTAGTACTCAAGCGAATCTCGCATAGTTTTCACCCGCAGACAGATGGTTAGGCCGAGGACCATTTTGATTCTAGAGGATATGTTGAGGGCATGTGTGTTCGATTTCAAAGGTAGTTGGGATGATCACTTGCCCTTCATTGATTTTGCTTATAATAACATGTATCACTCAAAGATTCGATGGCTTCATTTGAGGTTCTTTATGAGTGAGATGTAGGTCACCTATTGGATTGTTTGAGGTAGTTGAGGCTATGTTGATAGGGCAGAATGTTTAGCTTATAAGAGAAGGATTGAGAACAACTCGTGAGTCATCGAAATCTACATGACACGTAGAGAGCTTGAGTTTGAGGCGATGATTGGGTACTTCTAAGGTCTATCCCCATGAAGGGAGTCACGTAGGTTTGGTAAGAAAATGTAAGCTATTCCCGATATGTTGGTCGTTATAAGGTTCTAAGGCGAGTTGGCAAGATGGAATAAGAGTTGGAGCTACTGCTCGGTCAGTTTGTGATGACTGTTAATGCAAGTGCACGGCCGAACAAGAAAGTGGACTCAAGCAAGCCGCTGGCCGCATCCCCACAGGACTGAACTACGGGGAAAAATCTACTCAAGTGTCACTTTACCGCAACTCTAAATATGCGTACAACAATGTAAAGGAAAGTTTTATATTTTCATTCAATTTTATACTAAGGCTAAAATGAATATACAAGTTGAGTCTGAACTATGAATGTGAGTACATGTTGGAGGCTAAAACTGAACATGTAAAGAAATTAATTATAGATACAAATTGAGCTATCTTTTCTCCTAAGCAAGTTAGTCTAACTTATGCCTATGGATTAAAACCTCGTATTTAACTCCAAATTTAAGAATCATGAACCTTCCACCTACATTTCTGATAAGAAGAAAATTCATGTTCAAGCCATACAAAACCGATTCCACACTTGACTAATACGACTTTCGTGTATATTTCTATCCCGAAGGTAAACTCCAATTCTCAATTTTCAAACTAAGAAAAGATCTTATCCTACACCACAACTTTCCGCTTTCGCAGTTTCTCGAGTGAAATCCCACTTTTTAGATATACATTAACATTGGCCAACATTAATGCATTAAGAACAAGAATTAATAGAACAAATCCATGGAAGAAAAGATGAAAAACCAAACATGATCAACAATTACATTTCAATACAACAATTCATAACCTCAGCAAGAAGAAGTGAAATCTTTAGCCACTCATTTGTGGATTAAACATCGTTAAATGAGTGTAAATCATACAAACAATTGAAAGAAAGGAGAAAGGGATAGAGAAAACCCTAAGAATTTCGTCCCTCAACCGCCCGTAACCCACGTTCTTGCTCCACTCAAGTCGAATAATTAAAAATGAACCTAAGTGTTCTATTTATTTACCGGTGAGAATTTTTCCCTTAATAACAGCAAGTTTCACGGAGTGCATCGCGGAGCACGGCCTCCGTGACACGGTGCAAACGCGGTGGCTCGGAATTTAGCCGCCCAGTAATTGTCCCCTAACGTGGCACGCATGTAACGCGGTGAGCTTGCCTGAAGATGACACGGTGCAAACGCGCACCTTCACCGGAATGTCAAGATCCATGTAATTAGTCCAACGTGCCACGCACGAACGCGAATTCCTCTCCTCGGAAATCCTTGCAATTAAATCTCCTATGCCGTATCGTATCCGCTGATGGTAGTTGACACTACTTCATCGCGAGCCTCTTTATTTCTTGGTCTCTTGGCCAACTCCTTGCTCCTTCCCGAGTCCATCTCCGATTCCTCCCTACATGCATCTTAGCTCCATAAAAAGTATGTTTTTCCTTCAAACAACGCTGCAATCATGTTGGTTAGTATAAATTCACACTTTCCTACAATTTACATGAGAATGTACAAACATTATTGGATAAACAAGGCAAAACGATGCATTTGAGTATCACTTAGGCATATAAATTTGCCCATGCATCACCTACCCACACTTAAATCTTGTTCGTCCTCGAACAATAATTCACACCTCATGCAATTAACACCCCATCATGGCTACTTTGGCTCGACAATCCGAGCTACGCTAGACCGATTATTTTGCATACAAATCATCAAGAAAAACATGCATAGTATCATCATTACAATGACATTAAACATATCAAGACCTCCTAGACATCAAGAATCGACTCTCGATATATCGGAAAACTCATGCAAATTAGCCGACCAAAATATCCGACACGAGTTCATTCTTTCGTCAAATATGTGCCTCACATCACAAGAGAATTTCCCTTTTACTCGCATGAACTCAAACATTTCATGCAGGGCATGTACACACAATTTCACTCTCTCTCCCAAAAGTGAATTCACATGCATCGTGTCATGAACTATAGGCTTGCCCTAGTGTATTACTCCACTAATATAAGGACCCGTGATGTAAGATCACGTAGGACTTAACGGGTTGTAATGTAAGCCACGGAATCCAAGATATACCGGCTAACCAATAATAGCAACTAGGCATCCTTAAGCGCTTTTTCAATACATCCCATCACATTCTCGGGGGCATAGGGCGTCTCTTACTTCCTCCTCCCAATCTTGAAGTCTTTCTAATTTTTGTCCCCCCCACTTCTTTAAGCACACAACACACCGCACTAAACAACAAAGATTAGTTATACACTTTATTTTCTTTAAATCTGCAAGTGCAATCTTGACTCTTTTCCTTTACTTTCATCACTTTGCTTTTTCCTCTTTATATTCTTTTCACCATTTCACTTCTTTCCTCACATGGAAAATTATTTTTTTCTTGAGCGCTAAGAGCTTTGGATCAGATTTACTTTGACAATGAAAAGAAAGGGTTAAGCTTGGTTAATAATCTTTCACAAAAGAAAAAAATAGGCTAAAGGCTCAATGGGCTAACTAGGATTTGACATTCAAGGTGGGTATGAAAAAAAAACTTTAGGCTAACAAAGAAACGCCTACATCCTTTCCTACACTACACTTCCTTCATTTCGCTTTCGTACACAACAGCAAGTTCTAGACACTTCACAATAGCATGGAACAGACTCACTATACACCTGTTGCACATGCTCAACTCAATACATATTCACAAACTCTTTAATCGCCTAATTACAAGAATTCAAAATATTAAGCCTCAATCACACCGAATCGAATTCTATGGCCTAAGTATCTCACATATGTACAAAATTGCATGCTTTCATACGAATCACCTTTGCATTCTAAACATCATGTACAACACGCAACAAGAATTTCACACTATAGAGAAAGCAACATGCATGATACAACCAACAAAACCAAAATTGAAAATAAAAAGCTACTCCTATCGACTTCATTCCCTTAAGACGGCCATCCATCCATCGTAGGGAACAAATACTATTTATGACTTCGGTTCAATGGGACTCTTCGGTAAAAGAACCAAAACAAACGCAGAGAAACCCAATCATAAAATTAATTAATGAAAAATTTAAAAATATCAATGATTTGCATAAAAACTATTTACACACTAGCTAACAACATTCCACAAAACACAATGCCTTCAAAAGATATTTACAATAATGTAACATACACACAAAAAGCACAAAGGTCACAATTTTTTTCAAGCACAACAATGTAACACATGCATATACATACAAATCAAGACAAAACCAGCACCACCTAACTACTCCCCACCCCCATGATTTTCGCAGAAACCGAACACTCGTCCCTGTTCAACATTCAACAAAGAGCACAAACAAGTGGGTGGTGAACTCCCCGATCAATCAAAGTATTCCATCAAGCTTTCATCAAAGCCACGCTGCCTCCTATGTTCACCTCTGCCGCCCTCCGACTCAACATCGTAATCCTCGTGACGTGTCTCCCCACGTTGCTGGGGACATCATCATCCACTAAGCCACCTTCTCAAAAGTTGGGCCCACCCGACATGGTGGCTCAAGGCTACGAAAGGGTAGTCTAGGTCGTAGCCGCCACACCATCCTCTCGTCGCTCGGCCTCCGCCTATGCGCAGCTCTGAGCATTCGCATCCCGAACATGTGGGCTATGTATTGATCATCCCGACCATGTCGCCGCTAGTGTAAGAACAAGGCCATATGTGGTGTCCGGTGCCTTGGTCTTTGTGACATCCACGACACGCCTCTCCATCTCAAGGGATATAGTCCAGGGCCTCTTCAACATCTAGTCCCCGTTGGAACGTGGTCGCAAACCGCCAAACCCGCACTGCGCCCTTGATGCAACCGGCTCTCTTCATGGCTGATATGATCAATTCCCCAACATTAATCTCCACCCCTTTCATCGTGGCATACACTGTGCATACGCGATCCCGGTGACATCTGTCATGTGCACCCTGCACTGCAGAATTTTCACCGATCCCCGGCTTCGTTCATCTCGTGAGTAGGGCAAATGTCTCATGGTAGCCTTCCTATGCCTACTCCACGTGCCAAGCCGAACGGGCCTTACACAATGTGCGTTCCGATATCCGCATATGGTGGAGTGATATTCAGCTGCCGGAGACATGGGCATCTTGTTCCACACTTCCCAATATGGCATTCAGTGATGAGGCTCAAGGGTGAAACTGGGGTCCTTTATTTTGATGGTGTGGATCGCGGGAGCGTCGGGTTCCAATTTGCATGAACTCCCGAATCAAGTGCGCATTGCACTCCTTGGGCTCTTCAAAGATGAAGCGCAGCCCGGGCAAGCAATAATCCTGGTGGACAATGCGAGGGAACTCCCGTGCCAATGGCTCCCTTTGCAATGTGCTCCTGGGAAGTACTTGTCTCCTTGTGCTTAGTGTACCATTTCTTCTCTTCCCTCCGCTACCCATCGGTTCCTCAGATTGTGTATGGTGGCCGGTGGAACCGCTGTGCCGGGCTGGACCGCTGTTCCTGGCCCGATCCTTCTTTCTACCGGCGCCCGACATAGATGCGCCTTCTCTTTGTCTTGCCTCGCTCGACATCGTTCTGCCAAATAGAGCTGCATACCCCAATGTCGGGCCAATTTTATAATTAGCTTCTAATAAGGTTGGGTTAGGCTAGGCCACCCCACACTTAGTCTTTTAGCCGCTAACATACTGCTACGGCAAGAACATATTTATTTCTACTTACGTAGCAAAACAAAACAAAAAACAACAAACGACATGCCTTGTACATTCGCAGAATTCGGGACGGGCAAATCAACAGGTCACTGTACTGCATTAGCCTAATCACACATTACCATCGATCACAATTTTATACAAAGCACTTAGCATTGAAAAAGAAAGAAAAGAAAAAAAATGACTAACTATTTACCTACACAAACCTACGCAATCCACCCATTTCTTGCATACTATACTCGCCCCAAAAATCCGTCTGCCTTTTGAATATTAACATCTATGTACGACCAACTCAGCTCACACAACATATACAAACCAACAAGAATTCATAATTCAACTAGATTTCTTCCTTTTCTTCAAATTCAAGCCCTAGCAACAATTTTTCAAAATTGACTTACTCATGTCTACGCTACCATGCAATCATAATGATGTTACGAACATTAATCACAACAACTTGAATGAATTTAAGCTCAATTTCTGCCTAGCGTAAGGTTTACTCATACCCTGCTCAAAATCGAAAAAATTCAACCAAAATTGAGATGTGAGTTGATGAACATACCTGAATTCGATGAACGGGAAGAAAACTTGATGAAATTTTGTACCTAGGTCCGTGGCACGTTGAGGGATAGGGAATTTTTGGGAGGGTTGTCGTGAGGGGATGAAAATTAGAGAAAATGAGGTGAAATTGGGCTTAAAAAGTAAATTTCGCGGTTACCCGGTGACCCTGTGACCCGACGCGAATAATTAACGTGTCACGAGGGTAACGCGAGCAATCCCTCCGCGGACATGTAGCCATCGCCAAGCAGCGTTTCGGGAATTTGTAAAAACTGTATTCGTTTTCAACGTGTCACCAGGGTAACGCTGTCCTCCGTGACACTGAGCTATCGCGTGCTCACTGCCACACTCCTCTTTTAATTTTTTTTTTCTTACATCATTTTTTCTCCTTTGCGATTATTTGCCTTTTTTTCCTTCCGATCAACCTGGAAATTTAGCCCCACTACAAGAAATTGGTTAGAATCCCAAGGTTTGAAAAACACAACACAATATTTTATTTTTATATGTACACACATATTTTTTTTCTTTTTCTTTTTTTTTTTTCTTTTTTGTTTGTTTTTTTTGTTTTTTTTGTACAACATACAACAATAAATTCATGGGTTGCCTCCCCGCAGCAAATACTGGGTTTACCATCGTAAAGGCCAGCCGTCATTTACGCTGCTCCTCCCTAGGGTGACGACGCCTCTCACGAACCCGTCCTCACCTGTGTCAAGCTACTCCCCTGTCAGGGGTTTTCCCATTAACTCGAGACTCAACGCCCGAGCATCACTTGCTCAAGCACATTGATCACCGAGAGCCTCGTACACGGCCGGGAGTTGGGTGGCCTTGTACACATCGAACACCTCCACCTTGTCGGTGCTTGCATAGTTAGGCCGCTCGCAGCCTACATCTACGTCGCTTTCCCTAGGGCCAAGAAAGGACGTCCTAAAATAAATGGGGCTTCCACGTCTCGGCTCGAAGTCCAAAGACAATGAAATCTACCGGGAAGATCAGGAGCCAACTTGCACCAGCGCGTCCTCCACAATACCGTCCTCGGCCTTGCCAAGGAACGATCCGCGAGCTGCAAGATCACCGTTGTTGGTCTAGGACTCCTAGCCCAACTTCTTTGGAATACCAAGTGCTCAGATCAAGTTAATGCTCGCTCCCAAATCACAATCCGCGAGCTCGATACTCGCCCAATTGTTAATTGAAAACTGTAAAAGCTCCTGTGGCCCTTGAGCTGGGCACCGGTTCTCAGATCCGGAAGTGCACTCTCCGTAAGAGCTCACCGTGGCATACCGCCAACTCCGCTTTTGTTTGGGTTACGATGTCCTTCATGTACTTTGCGTACTTCGGCACTCACTGCAAAACATCGACAAGAGGTAAGTTAATGTGTACCTGTTTAAGCACCTCCATGAACTTTTTGAAACACGCTCCTCCTTGTGCTTCTTTAATCGCTGAGGGAACGGGGGTGGAGGTCTTTTCCGTTCAAAGATCCTTTTCTTTCCCTCTCCTCACTTTGCTCCCTCTCCAATTCGCGGCCTCCCGACCGTTGAGGTGGTCTTTTCCCGGGTTCCACCTCCCTAAGCCGCAAACCACTCCTCGGGTCACCGCATTCATCTGCTGGGTTAGTCTGAATGTTGAGTCTCAGGTCTGGAAGTTGGCTCTCAGAATTGCCAAACTGAAGACTCATGCTTTGTGAAGCAGACTGGTGGTCTTACATTTGTTGCATTGCAGCCGAATTGCATTGAGTATAATAGCTAAGTCATAGTCTGAATACCCTTATTATTGAATGATGGTGGTGGAGGGAGGTACTTATACTTTGATTTATACACTGATAGTTCGATGCTTTTGACTTTTGCACCTTCCTTGACTTCGTAACTCACTTACTTTTATGGTTGAAAACATATCTCAAGAGAAATCAAGATTCTGAAGAATGAGAGTTATATTATATCACAAGGATTATCCTTTTGCATTGCTGATAAAAAGTTTCATCGAGTCGGATTGCTCCACGCCCACGAGTGTTCATTACTCAGCACTTCACACCAATCACGCATTGCATTCACTGGGCTTGAGACTGATTATTTATGTTGACTGAATGGAGGTGAGTTGACTCAGGCAATGTACCTGTGCATGTAGAAGCTAAAAAAGTCGTCCATCTACTTCTGTGACAAATGTTTCCATCTCCTGTGAGCCTGCACACTGATTTCCTCTGTGAACATTGGGATTAGACAAAGGGTATAAAATTATCATAAATTTTAAATTTAAATCATCATAAATTTTCTCTAATGCTTGCCCACCTAATGCAGAATCTAACAAGATTTTTGTGTGAGGCTCCAAGCCTTATATAAAAGTGTGCACCAGCACATCATTGGATTGGTGGTGATGAGGACAATCCCGCAATAGCCGATTTGAATCTTCCCAAGCTTGATACACATTCTCCCCTTTCTTGTTTGAAACTAGAATCTTGACTTTAAGTCTTGCCGTTTTACCTAAGGAAAGAACCTAGATCAAGAACTTCTTTGCAAGATCATCCCACGTGGTTATAGAATTTGGTGGCCTGCCTAACCACCTTTTGGCTTCTCCTTAAAAGTGAAAATGGGAACAATGTAAGCCTCGACATAACTGCTGACACTGGCCGTGGAATGGGTGTCACTTATCTCCAAAAAGGTTTGAAGATGTTGTTGTGATCCTCGTGATCGAGACCCGTGAACCTGCCGCCTGTGTGCAACAACTGAACCATGTTTTGTTTAAGCTCGAACCTCCCTCTCTCCCCGGCTCTGTGTTTGCAAAATGCTAGACGTGACATTGCTAGCATGGGATTGCCACATCGCAACCTACTAGCCGCCATTTCCTCTGCACCACACGCCCGCACAAGTGGTGGATCTCAGGGTTGCCCAGATTGTTTGTCTCGAGCAACCGCAGCTTTTCTCTTTAGAGCTTCTCTCCGTTGATAATGGAATTGTCTTTCCGGCTCTTAAGGATGGATCCACCAATTCTTTGTCCCTTGCCGTTGTTCAATGTAACTGCTATCTCGCAAAATACAAGCAAGACCAAGTTGTCAACACTAATGTAAAGAAATAGCAAACTAACACTTTAAGAAAAATAATTTCGCTAATTGCCGCCTCCCCAAGTAACGGCGCCAAAAACTTGTTGTCTTCTAATACACCGGGATGACTACACGCAAGTGCACGTGGTCGAACAAGTAGTAAGTGGCTCAAGTAAAGCTGGGCATCGATCCCACAGGACCGGACTACGGGCAAAATCTACTCAATAATTTACCGCATCTCTAAATATGCATACAACAATGTAAAGAAAAGTTTTATATTTTCGTTATCTAATTTTATACTAAAAGCCTAAAATGAATGATACAAGTGAGTCCGAACTATGAATGAGCATGCCGAGGCTAAACGAACATGTAAAGAAATTAATTATAGATACAAATTGGTTTATCTTTTCTCCGGTTGCTAGTCGGAACTTATGCCTATGGGATTAAAACTCGTATTTAACCCAACTTAAGAATCATGGAACCTTCCACCTACATTTCGTGATAAGAAGAAATTCATGTTATGAGCTATACAAAATCGATTCCACACTTGACTAATACGACTTTCGTATATTTCTATCTCCGAAGGTAAACCAATTCTAATTTTCCCAAACTAAGTAAAAGACTATATCCTATTAATTCACAACTTTCCAATTTCGTGCTCTCGAGTGAAACAGACTTTTTAGGATATACATTAACATTGGCCAAACATTAATGCAAGAAGAACAAGAATTAATAGAACAACCAGAAGAAAAGATGAAAAAATTCGTATGATTGACGTGTTCAAGTGTACGGGTCGTGCAAGTAATATAGTGGCTCTTTTAAGAACCAGATTGTCGAGCCCATGTGGACTGGACCCATTCCTCTAACTATCCATTTTAATGTCTTAAATACCTAAAGTGTTGGTTATAGAAATTTTCGAGAGTGAAGAATAATTAAGTCTAAGTTTGGGTCAACGAAATATTCCAAAATTACCTAGGAGCAACATAGAGTTACTTATAATCATGCAATAATACGATTTGCAAATGGAATACATAGAACTATCTATTGTTATTTCACATAACTGGAATTGCATGTTCATGGTCTTTCGAGCCTCTAAACACGGCAATCTAGCCTCACCGCAGGATTGGTGAGCGAGGAGTTTAATTTGTAGTCATGGCAATCAATTATGTTGTGGTTTATGGGGAATCTATTAGGACTTTCGTGCGTCTAACCATTTAACTAAACTTAGCTCACAACTACTTTTCGAGTGGTGATATGACATCCCAAATTGGTCTGTCATAACCCCTGCGGAAGTCAACCAAGCACTATGTCGTATATTTCTATCCAAAACACCTTAACCTCTCCCGAGATTACTGCTGCTCCCCCTACATTTCTGTCCCGACCTAGGTAATGCCTCAAGCTATTACCTGCTAAGAAATATGCTTTTATGGTGATCAATCCATAAAAACAACCAACAACAGAATGCAAGACGATAATAACAATCAATAACTTAATTCGAAACAATTTCATAGAATTACAATTATAATTCATGGCTTCAACCCTAGAGGAAGGGTTCTAGCCATTCATGTTAGTAAAACTACTCTACACTACTATTAATCTACTCCTAAACTACATACTTACACGAGTTTGGTAGATGAGAAGGGAATTTGACAAACCCTAGATGAGTTCTCCCACCTCTCCCTTCACTCCTAGGCAAAGCTTTTCCGTAATAAAATCGTGACTCCAAATGGAATTAGAGCTAAGGATCCTATTTATAGTAAAATGGAGAACGTGTTTAATTTAGCCTGCCGTGGAACGGCTCAGTGTCACAGAGTATATCGCTGAGCACTACCTCCGTGACACGGAGGCATCGTGGCATCAATGGAAATCACCCCGAACGCCGGCAAAGACTCCGCATTGGCACAAGTGGGCATGCTGCTCCGCAGCGCGTTGCATCCTTCTTGGTCGCGCAGCTCACTCCTGCCGTGGCACGCGGCCACCGCGCAGGGGCTGTTTCGGCAGCTCGCTCTGCCGTGGCACGTTGTCGACGGCTACAGTGGGTCGCTTTTGGGCCTCCTCCTTGCCGACGTTCGCGTTGTTGATTCCGTCTCCAAGCCTCTACTTCACCAACTCATGGATTAGGCTCCTCAAAAGTCATCAAAACCTACAAAACAAAGGCTAATCATGTTGGTTAGCACATATCTTCACATTTATATAAAATTACATAAAAATGTATAAAATAACTTAGACAACACGACTAATTTAAGTTATAAAGCGTAACACGGCATGATATTTTGCCCGTGATCACAACCCCACACTTAAAGCCTTGTTTGTCCTCAACAACCTTTTTACATATCATGCGTATGGAGATTCTACATAACTAATTTAGCAAGTTAATTCAAGCTACTAGTATAATGATTACGTAAGATACAAGTTAAAAATAGAACATGTTATGAAATACAACTATGTTAAGACTTCTTAACCTCAAGAATCGACTCTCAATATTAGCAAACTCCTGCAAATCAACTGATTAAGAAATCCCACATGAATTTTATCCTTCATTAAACATGTGCCCTCACGGAAAGAGAGTTACCCAATCACACGCAAAACAATTTTTACATCACAACATGTGTGGGTACATAAATAGAATTACACTCACTCTCACAAAGAATTCACATGCATCATGTCATGACCCATGTTTGCCCTAATGTTTTACTCCACTAATTTGAGGATGTATGAATATAAGATCAAGTAGGACTTTGTAGGTTGTAATGTAACTCAGGTACAGGTAGGTACTATTATGGCCGCACAGCGACTATCTTTCCTAAGCGCTTAATACATCACGCCTCATGGAGAACTTCCTTCCTTACTTACCTTTTTATCCTTGGTAGTTTCCTTTTCCTCTTTTTGTTTCCTCTTATTTAGGCACTTTGACTTGTCGCAAGGAGCTCTATGCATAATTTTTCATTACTTTGCTTACTCCTTAACAATAATCAACCATTTTCACACAAGTGCACCTTTGACCTTTCTCAACTTCTACAACTTGCTACTTTTCCTTTCTTTTCATTCTTCTCACTCCTTTACTCTTTTCGCATTTTTCTTCTTTCAAGCGCTTAGGAGCTTTGGGTCAAATTCAAGGTTAATGAAAGAAAAGGATTAGGCTTATGTTGGCAAATCTAATAAAGAATAGGCTCAAGGCTCACCCGGGCTAATCTAGGATTAATTTTCCAAGGTAGGTAAAATGAGGGATAAAAATTAGGTTAAATCAAAGAAATGCCTAAATCATTTCCTACAATTCACATCCTTCATTTCGCTTTCATACGTACTGCAAGTTCTAGACAATCCACACTAGCATAGAATAATTAAAACCTTTACACTCATGGCACATGCTCAATTCAAGACACATTCAAATAGATTTCATCGCCTAATCACAAGAATTCAAAATTAAGCTTCAATTATATTGAGTCAAATTCAAGAGCCTAAGTGTCTCAAACAAAGTTATACATTTGCATGCTTTCAACACCGAACATACTTGCATCCTACAACCATGTACGCACATAACTAGAACATCAAGCATCCATTAGCTATGGTTTCAAAAAAACTCGACATCTATCGACTAATTTTCCTCAAGACGGTCATCATCCATCCATCGTCTAAAACGCCCCTAACTATGACTAAAGACATTATATACAGACAAAGAAAAATAACAAATAAAAAAATAAAAATTTTATTCTTCGGTTCAAAAACCCCGTCGGAAAAGAACCGAAAAGAAAAACTAACGGTGACTTAAGTCATGCTTGCCTCACACAAAAAATTTTCAAATTTTTCCAATTTTTCACAAAAGCATTATATTCACCAAGAATTTGTTAAGCACAAAATTTTTTCACTTCCCTTGAAATGCATCACTCCCACACTCAAATCATGCTATGTCCTCTTAGCAAATTAACATTTCAAAAAGTGTGAGAAATACTCCCCGAGGCCTTTAGGCCTAGCTAAAGTACAGCTGTTTTTCCTCACTTGTACACGTGGGTGGTCGACCCCACACTTTTCCTCTTCCATGCCTACTAGCTTCCTCCTCCGAGGTGCCTCGCACTTCCTCCACTCCGTGCCTAACTTTCCACCAAAAACACAAACAAAACACGAAAATAACAAAATCCAAAAAAAATAAAAATATTAAAATTTGTACCTGAGGTACCCCTTGGTTGCTCTCCCCACCACGTCGTGGCACGACGGACGCCCTCTTTCGTGACATCCTTTTCACCTCGGCCTCCTCTTCGAGAACCATCTCCTTTCTTTTTTGTTGTTTAGAGGAAACACCTCCACTGCTCCTCCCTTTCTCCAACTTCTTCTCCAATCAGCTCTATCGACTTGGGCCGAACACTTGCCATTGCCTTTGGCCATGCACCCGTGGAATCCTCCACCACACACTTATCCTCGCCAACACACTAACTTGACAAAGGTTTCTATAGTGTGCGGATGGGTTTATTTCTTCGTAGACGCGGAAGGTTTCTTTCTTCATCCCGACCCTCATTTTTGTGGTCCTTCTTTCAAATCGATCACCGCCCTCCGGGCCAAGAATGGCCGTCCCAAGATTAGGGGTACCGGTCATCAACTCCGAAAATCTAAAAACAATAAAATCAAAGGGTGTATAATAAATTTACCTACTTTGATGAGAAGGTCCTCTATGATTCCATCGTGTGTCACTCGCGACTCTGTCGCCCGGCTCGCAACATCAACCTTGTCGCCTCGGTCTTCCCAACCCTAAGGTGTTGAATAATGATAAGGGCATTAGATTAACTGCTGCCCCTAAATCACACAAAGTCGGAGCACTTCACTTTTACCAATTTGTATGGGAGGGTAAAACTCCTGGGTCTGGAGCTTCTTTGGCATTTTGCTCAATACCCCGTGATTGCACTCCTCGCTTAGTGCTACAAACCGACATCCCCAATCTAACTTTGTTCATCACGCCCTTCAAGTATTTAGGCATACTTGGGCATTCCCCGCAAAGATATCAATAAGAGGTAAATTTATGTGAAGTTCTTTTTGAAGCTCTCAAAGAACTTTTTGAAACATTCCTCCTTGCTCTTTCCCGAATCTTCCGAGGGAATGGTGGTGGTCGTTGTGTCAGCTGCAATGAAGGTTGCACATTTTGTTGCCCAAGACTCTGATTTTCTCCAAAAGACGCGGATGGTCCCCGTCTTACTCAACTCCGGCCGCACCTCTTTCAACTTCTTTAGGCACCGTGACGCTCTAATTGCCTTCTCGGCTTCTAAGATCGATGGCATTGATCTCGCTCGGGGGTTAGACTCGCGCGCTTGGTAAAACCCTTGCGGTCTCATGTTTTGAGCAAATGCTATTTGACCCACTTGTTTTTCAAGATTGTGGGTGGCTATTTGCTGATTCATCAAGTTCCGCCGCCATCCTCTCCCCGATTTTCTCGTTAATCGATTCTCGGGTTCCATAATTTTCTACAAGAGCCAATGCGGCCGTTACTATGCCCATCAATCGCCATTCTCATGATACCGATGTTGTTGAGGTTGCATAAAATTTCGCTTTTTGGTTTCCACCCCAAGAAGAATTCGTGCCCTGCCAATTTCGTTGGAGTTGTTCCCAAATTCGATTCCCAGGCACATCTCAACAAAATCCGACTGATTCCGGTTTGCTCCATAAGACTCAAGCAGCTCTATTATTACTAAATGAATTTCACACCAACTGGAGCTTGCCGCACCGCATTGACCCGGCCCTCGGTGTTGGTGCATACTCGTTTTATTGAATTGAGTCATAATTTGATGCTAAAATGATGCTAACTGTGCTGCCAAGGCATTCAAACCATCTACCTCTGTCAACCCCGATCTTCTTCGCCCTCTTGATGATTCGCCGTGCCACTGATTCCCTTGTGCAATTCTGTTCAACAAAGTGTACAACTCATCATATGTCTTTTCCAAGGCTTGCCACCCGATGCATAGTCTAGTAGTATTTTTGTGTGTGGGTCCAGACATTATACAAAGGTATGGGCCAAGACTTCATTTGATTGCCGAAGGATGGGGACAAATTTCAACAATGACTTGAATCTTTCCCAAGCCATATATGTTCTCATCGTGCTTCTGCTTGAAACCGAGTATCTCACTCTCAACTTCGCAGCCTTGCCCTAAGGAGAATCTGATAAGGAACTTTTCTAGCCAAGTCATCCCATGAAGTTATGGAGTTCCCAGAGGCTCACCCTTCAGCCACTTTTTCGCTCCCAACAATGAAAATGGGAGAGGGTCAATCGGACATAATCGTGGACACGCCGGTGGGACAAACGCAGTCACTTAACTCAAGAAAGCTCCGTAGGTGCCAAGGGTCCTCATGTGCTATGCTTCCAGTGAACCGACCACTAGAATGTAAATTCTCGCACCATGTTCTGCTTAAGCTCAAAGTCCCCTCCAGGCTCCTAAGCATGCATACTAGAGGTCACATTCGTCGTTAGTGGATGGGCTACTTCGCGATCTGGTCTTGCCGCCATTGCTTCCGATGACAATCGTGATTGACCCGCGGGTGGTTGTTGTTGTACCTTTTCTGAAGTCTCTTCGCTTTTGCTCTAGAGCTACTCTCCTTTTGCAAATGGATTTAACGCTCGTGTTCAAGTAATCTGCCTCCACAAGCTCTATTTAGCCAGCTCGGCAGGACAACTCCGTCACCGCAAATAGACAACTAAGACCAAGTTTCTCAACACTTAAGGAAAACCAAAATCACATAAAAACAGATAAGCGACAAACTTCGCCGAGTCCCCTTTAAGATCCACGCCAAAACTTGACGTGTTCGCAAGTGTACTGTCGTGGCAAGTAATATAGTGGCCTTTAAGAACCGGATTGTCGAACCCACGTGACCTGACCCATTCCCTCTAACTATCCATTTCTAATGTGATCTTAAATACTCTAAAGTGTTATAGACATTTTCGAGTAAAGAATAATTAAGTCTAAGTTTGGGTCAACGAAATATTCAAATAACTCTTAGGGAGCAACATAGAGTTAAAGCCGATAATCATGCACAATACGATTTGGTAATGGAATAAGCATGGAACTATCAATTGTTAGTTCACATAATTAGAATTGCATGTTCATGGTCTTTCGAGCCTCTAAACACGATAATCTAGCCTCACTGCAGAAGTATGCAGAGCGAGGAGTTTAATTTCCCTTGTAGTCGCGGCAATCAATTATGTCATGGTTTACGGGGAAACGATTAGGGACTTTCGTGCGTCTAACCATTTAACTCAACTTAGCTCACAACTACTTCTTCGAGTGGTGATGTGACATCCCAAGTTGGTCTTTCATAACCCCGCGTGTGTCAACCAAGCACCTGTCGTATATTTCTATCCAAACACCTAACCTCTCCGAGATTACTTCATGCTCCCCACATTCTCATGTCTTGACCTAGGTAATGCCTTCTCAAGTTATTACCCGCTAACAAATATGCTTTTATGGTGATCAAACATAAAAACAACCAAAAAATCAAATGCAAGACGAAAAATAACAATCAATAACTTAATTCCAAAACAATTTCATAGAATTACAATCATAGTTCATGGTCTCAACCCTAGAGGAAGGGTTCTAGCAATTCATGTTAGTAAAACTACTCTACACTACTATTAATCTACTCCTAAACTACATACTTACACGAGTTTGGTACATGAAGGGAATTGACAAACCCTAGATGAGTTCTCCCACTTCTCCCTTCTCTCCCAGCAGCTTTCCAATAAAATCGTGACCCAAATGAATTAGGGAGCTAAGGGTCCTATTTATAGTAAATGGAGAACCTGCATAATTTAGCTCGTCAGTGGAACGGCTCCTGTCACGGAGTGTATCACGGAGCACCGCTCCGTGACACGAGGCATCGCGAGTGCCACTGAAATCACTCCCGAAAATCGCCCGCGCACTCCCCGTCAAGCAGGCTGGGTGGCACGCTCTTGGGCAGCGCGTTGCATCTCTTGTCGCGCAGCCTACCCCGGGCGTGGCACGTTGCCAACGCCAGGTGGGCTGTTTTGGGCAGCCTCGCCCGCTGCGGCACGTCGCCGACGCCAAGCAGTGGGCTGCTTTGGGCCTCCTCCCTTGGCCGACGTTCGTTGTTGATTCCGTCTCCAAGTCTCTACACCAACTCATGGATTAGCTCCTCAAAAGTCATCAAAACCTACAAAAAAAGGCTAATCATGTTGGTTAGCACATATCTTCACATTTATATAAAATTACATGAAAATGTATAAAATAACTTAGACAACACGACTAATTTAAGTTATAGGTGTTTATCAATGGCATGATATTTTTGCCCGTGATCAATGATCAACACCATATTTCAATACAATTGTTTCTAACCTCAACAAGAAGTGAAATTAGCCACTCATTTGTGTATTAAACATCGTTAAATGAGTGTAAATCATACAAACAATTGAAAGAAAGGAGAAAGGGATAGAGAAAAACCCTAAGAATTTGGTCCCTCAACCGCCCGTAACCCACGTTCTTGCTCCACCAAGTCGAATAATTAAAAATGAACCTAAGTGTTCTATTTATACCGTGAGAATTTTTCCGAATAACAAGCAACGTATCACGGAGGTATCGCGGAGCACCGCTCCGTGACACGATGCAAACGCGGAGGCTCTCGAATTTGGCCTCTGCAATTGTCCCCAACGTGGCATGGCATGCAACGCGGAAGCTTGCTCGCCGCGGACACCTGCCTGCAACGCACCTTCACCGGAATGTCAAGTTCCAAGCAATTAGGTCCAACGTGCCACGGCATCTAACGCGGAATTCTCTCTCTCGAAATCCTTGCAATTAAATCTTCCATTAATGCATACGCGATGGTACGTGGACACGGCTCCATCACATTTTTTATTTCTTGCTTCCTTGGCCAATTCTCGTCGCTCCCGAGTCCATCTCGATTCCTCCCAACATGCATCTTAGCTCCATAAAAAGTAATGCTCTAAAACAACGCTAATCATGTTGGTTAGTATAAATTCACACTTTCCTATAATTTACATGAGAATGTACAAACATTGTTGGATAAACAAGGCAAAAACGATGCATTTGAGTATCACTTGGGCATATAAGTATGCCCCAGATCAGCTACCAACAAAGTTAGCTTCGTGCATCCAATTTTCCATGTATCTCTGTTGAAAAAGTGCATTGCTGATCCAGCCTTAGTCGTTATAATAGAGAGCATTGTGGTGAAGGATAGCCTTACCTATGATGAAGTTTCAATTGAGATCTTTGATCGTCGGGTTTGAAATTTGAGGGACAAAGAAGTAGCTTCAGTAAAGGTTTTTTTGGAGAAATCAGCTTGTTGAGGGAGCTACGTGGGAAGCCAAAGCAAATATGATGGCTAGATACCCGCATCTTTTCCCTTCCGGCTTAGTTCCAGCATGAGGTACTAGTTTCCTCCTTGGTATTCTGTTCAGTTTCATATCAAGTTCATGTCTCTCAGTTCCTTTCATGTCATAGCATGCATGTATGTTTCATGGATTCTGTTTGGTCATGTAAATTAGTTCGGAGTCAGTTAGTCCATTAGTTTTCAGCTATGGTATTTCAGTTTTAGGATTGCAGTTCTTTCCCTAGCCTTCCAATATGCTTAATCTATATTCAAGGATGAATGTTCCCAATGGGGATATACTGTAACACCTCAAAAGTCCCTAAGATCAGACCCAAAAAGTCCCTAATATCAGATCCGAGGGATGAAATGGAGAAAACAGGAAATCCTTTGACCAGGTCACAGGATGATTCATCAAGTGACCCATTAAGTCACTTGACGAGTTGTTGAGTGACCTATTAAGTGCATGAAAGTAGTGGAAAGGTCAGTTTCAGAGAGTCTTGACTACTGGTTAAGTGAACCTTAAGTGGCACAACAAATCGTTAAGTGAGGCATCAAGAAAAGATCAGAAAAATTAAGGAGAAACTGCCAGTGGCAACAGGTCAATGGACGACCCGTCAAGTCTCCCAATGGGTCATCCAGTCACTCATGGGATCTGGTAGTGAGTAATTTCATGTCAGGTCATTAAGGGTATTTTCTTAATTCCTAATTTGTTAACTCCTACACTAAGTCGTTTTAAGCCTCCTAAAGGGTGTTTTCAATGGTTTTAATTATCTTAAACTCTCATTCTACTCCTAACACCCCCACGTGAAGATCAAATCCCCTCAAGAGAAACTAGGGTTTCATCATCTCTTTCATCTCAATTCCTTTTGGGTCTCCAATTAGGTTGAAGGTTCTTCAAGCTCAGGAAGGTAGGTTATGAATGGGGGAAATCCTTCCACCCACATGCCCAAATTCATCCCTATTCTACGATTTCAAGTCTGCAATCAAGTTTTATGAAAATTCTAGGGTTTAACCCAATTCCATGCAATTATTCATGATATCACTATGGGTTCAATTCTATTATGTTCCAATTGATGGAATATAATTATTAGGGAAGATTTTACTCTAAAAGTTCTTACGAATTGATGAATTTCAAGCTTATGATGATTTTTCCCCATTATGTATGATTTATGAATTTCAAGCTTATAGGCCCATGTTTTCAAGTATGATGAATTATCGTGTACACATGAATGTCATTGAATTATTAACTTATGATTTCATGATTTCGAATTATGAAGCTTATTTTAAGTATGTATGATTTCATGATTTGGGCAAGCCCATGTAAGTCAAGTATGTTTTATCACGTTTTTATCCAAGGCTTACAAGATCAATTTACAAAGATGTTTGGAGTGAAGACTCCTAAAATAAAGATCTATGACATATTTTTAGAATATGATTATGAGCAATATGCATGTTTTGGGAGTAGTGTCTATCACCGAGTAGGCCTGGGATTTCAAG
>JACEIK010002633.1:181746-194825 GCA_018107945.1 Datura stramonium
TGAATTAAATTAAGATTTGAAAATAACTAGGGTATGTGTTCCCCATGGGTTCATAACTACTTCGGGTATACACATGTGATCAGTCCCAATGCTTACTTGTAGAACTGATAATTAAGGTTCATCCAAACGATTGGTTCGTCCCTATTGGATGACTATACTCAATCACTTGGTGAGGTCTCATGAGAGATTTCAAACTAAACATTATCAATATATTCCAAATTTAACTCTCCTGCGACCACAACTCAAATTAATACAATGATCATCAGGATCAAGGTTTTGTTGTAATTCTCTTTTCCTGATCTCTACCTCTCTAGGTTCAAGAAAGTAAAGAATTTGCGCAAGTCCTAACATTGTACACTATTGGAAAATGTTTAATAATGAAGAGAATACAATACAAGCTTTTCACATTGGTTTTGAATCGCTTTTGTGCAACCCTAGTTTGTTAATCCACCATGGTTCCCACAACCCCTCGTTGTGGAGGTTTTAGCCTTTCGTGATTGTATTATTATGATATGCATTCATAGACAAACACATAATTAAATACATACAGAAATAGTTGAGGGAAAAACTTCTTTGAATATGAAAGAATAATCTCAAGAACAATTGATAAAGAAATCAAGAATTGCTCCCAAGAAGTGTTAATCATATGTTCCCTATTGATTCTCTACTGATTCCCTATGAAAATAAAACATAAAAGTTATTTATATAGATACCAGAAATATTTTCCTAAGCTAACAGGGAGATTTTCCATAACTGACGTCGCCTGTGCCATGACTTTTCATACGACCCATAGTAGGATTGTATGGGTCGTAACTGCCTCTCGTACGTCCTTGGCTTGCTGAAATTTTGGCTGAGTGTTGGGAGTTGGTATGACTCGTACCTTCTTCCTATGAGTCATACAATGCATCCGTGGCTTGGTCCGGAGAACTTTGACATCTTCTGGAATGCTTCACGATTGTTGTGGTATGACTTGTACCTTCCTTCTACGACTCATACTAATTGTAGTGTCTGAAATTCCACCAAGTCTTGAATAGTCACTGGAGCTCATCACAGCGCATGGTACAAGTCGTATGGAAGTGCTAAAACTCATCAGTTCCACCCATACCAAGAGGTTTCCTTGTGCAAATTCTCTGAAGTTTTCCACGACTCTAGTTACGGCTCGTACCATCCTGGTACGGCTCGTACTGAGAGTCGTATGTTGCCTTCTTATCTATTCATCCTTCTAAACTTTATCATGGTTCTCAGTACGGATCATACAATCAAGGTATGGTTCATACTAAGAGAGGTACTTTGGTAGTTTTTCTGCATTTTCACGCTTCTTTGGCACATCTTTGCTCCAACATTTATTTTCCCTGAAATCAAAGTAAAAGTGCCTTATATCCATACAAACATACCTAAGTCCATGCTATTTTCTCAGTTTTAAGCATCGAAAGTGTTGTAAACTCACAGCACATCAACACCTCAACTTAAGACTTTTGCATGACCTCTATCAAAGAAAAAGAAAAACTAGACACGACGCTTAACTAGAAAATAAACCTAGGACACTATAGCCAATATCAAACAAAATTTGCACCATGACTCCAAAATCTTTTGACCCCTTTCCCGTGAACCAAATTAGCAAATGCACTACAAGCAACTACAAAACGTGATAAATAGGGATCAAGACATGTCATCTAGCTTTTAGCGGGTAGTCAAGTCATCACCAATGCTTTTCACACAAACCACTGATAAAGTCAAACACAAACCATGTACCCTCACAGCAAATAAAGTCCCCCACTCCCAAATATAGAAAAATATATGATATGGGATTGAACAAGTGAGACTCTCACTCTAACAAAGAAATTCCAAATACTGCATATTGGACACCATAGGCTTGCCCTTAGTTTCTCTACTTCGGTCTGTCAGATGGTCAGGCTAAAATCACTATAGGACTTGATTTGGCTTATAATGTAGGTTTCGGGCTGGGTAAGGTAAATATAGAAATTTTTGAGTGACTAAAACCCCTTCTTGGCACCACATACACGTGGTTCCATTCTTCACTTATTTCACCCTTTTTTCTTTTTCTTCTTTTTCCTCCCTTTTCACCCTTTTTATACACTTGTACGAGTGTGGTGTGTTTTCAAACTTTTTCATTCATTATTCTCTTTTTGAATTTTCTTTTTCAATTTTTTCTTTTCTTTTGTCACATTACACCTCGTTTTTCACCTTTTTTCTCTTTTCTCTCCCTTTTTCACCTTCCCAATCTTTATGCATCCCTACTCTAGCCACCCTCAACTTAGGAATTTTAGTTATGTTGAGGTTCACAATGTCCAAGGAGGACTAGGGCCAAAATAGGTTCACTATAAAAATGGATACAGTTAATCGGTTAATCCAAGAAAAATTAGTTCATTTAAGGCTCAAAACTGGGATCATGGGAATCACATCATTTTGGTAGGTTATTTAGGCTAGAAATGGGCTCAACAAAAATGACCTATGATCCTTTCCTAACCAATCATCATTAAACCTATGTAAAGACCAACTGGGCAATTCTAGATCATGTACACAGTATTGAACTAGGTATCAGACCACACACACTCATGGTACATGATTTATATTCACTCTACCAGTCCAGTTTATTCATGGTTTAACAAAAACTACACATTCTAATATACTTAAATGGCATCAAAAGATCTATAGAAATCATGCATGCAGTCACAAGTACACAACTAATTAATCAAAATTTTTTAAACAAGGTCAAATTTTTACAATCCAAAACTAGTGCAATTTATTGGCTGAGTACTCCTAAGTTACTTTATAATTAAAAAAAATCATAAAAATAAAATCCTAAACAAGCTAGTTTTACTAGATAGAATGCTTGATGGAAAAGAAACACGACAAGAAAAACCCTCTGACGAATCAAAATTTCAACAAATCTAAGTACACCCCCTCCCTTTTTTGAAAAGTGTACTTTGTCCCCGAAGCATAAAAATATAAGAACAGAGGGAAGGGAACATACTTGTGGCTACTCAGACTTCACCATCTATGGGTTTCCTCCCATACAACGCCTGATTTAATGTTGCGGCATAACGTAACTTTTGCGACTCTTAAGACTTCATCAAGGTACACCGCCTCGATTCCTCTTAATTCCTCCATATCTCCCAGATATAGCTTTATTCTTTTCCTGTTCACTTTGAACCTTTTTCCCTCTTTGTTCTCAAGTTTCACTGCACCGTATGGGGACACATGCACCACTCTATAAGGTCCCATCCATCTAGATTTCAACTTTTCAGGGTGCAACCGGAGCCTTGAGTTGAACAGTAGGACCAAATCGCCTATGCTAAACTCCTTTTTTGCAATCTTCTTGTCATGATAAATCTTCATTCTTTCTTTATAAATGGATGCACTCTCATAGGCTCTAAGTCAGAACTCATCCAACTCATTTGAGCAGGTTAAGTCTCAGTTTGGTTGCTTCATTCCAATTCAAATTCAACTTTTTCAGAGTCCATAGTGCCTTATGCTCTAATTCTACCGGTAAATGACATGATTTGACATAGCCCAGTTGGTATGGAGATGAACTAATGAGGGTCTTATAAGCTGTTCGATAAGCCCACAACGCATCATCGAGCTTCCTAGACCAATCTATCTAGCTAGTATTCATTGTTTTGGCTAGAATGGTCTTTGATAATGCTGATACTCACACCTCCTATTGAAGTATGAAGCAGACATTGTCAATAAAAAACTCAACTAATAGGTTGGGGTCAAACCCACAGGGAATATGGAAGATCTAGACTAATGCCGGTAAGTGAATTTGTTGGGATGTTATCTCCAAATTTGAAAATAACTAGCTTATGTTTTCCCCCTGGTTTCATAACCACTTCGGGTATACACACGTGATCAATCCTAATGCTTACTTGTAGAACTGATAACTAGGGTTCGTCCCTATTGGATGACTATACTCAATCACCGAGTCAGGTCTCATGAGCAATTTCAAACTAACCATTATCAATATGTTCCAAATTTAACTCTCATGCGACCACAACTCAATTTAATACAATGATCATCAAGATCGAGGCTTTATTGTAATTCTCTTTTCCTAATCTCTACCTCTCTAGGTTCAAGAAAGTAAAGAATTTGGGCAAGTCCTAACATTGTACGACATTGAAAAATATTTAAGCATGAAGAGAATACAATACAAGCTTTTCACATTGGTTTTGAATCATTTTTGTGCAATCCTAGTTTATTAATCCACCATAGTTCCCACAACCCCTAGTTGTGGAGGTTTTAGCCTCTCATGATTGTAAGATTATGATATGCATTCATAGACAAACACATAATTAAATACTTATAGCAATAGTTGAGAGAATAACTTCTTTGAATATACAACAATAATCTCAAGAAGAATTGATAAAGAAATCAAGAATTGCTCCCAAGAAGTGTTAATCACACGTAAACTACTCAATTCTATGTTCTCTATAGATTCTATATTGATTCCCCTTGAAAATAAAACATAAAAGGTATTTATACAGATATCATAAACCTTTTCCTAAGCTAACAGGGAGATTTACCATAATTGGCGCCGCCTGTGCCACGACTCGTCATACGGCCCGTAGCAGCATTTTACGGGTCGTAACTGCCAATTGTATGTCCTTGGCTTGATGAAATTTTGGTTGAGTGTTGGGAGCTAGTATTACTCATACCTTCTTCCTACAAGTCGTGCAATGCATTCGTGTCTTGGTCTTAAGAACTCTGACATCTTCTAGAATACTTCACGAGTGTTGTGGTACGACACGTACCTTCCTTCTACGACTCGTACTGATTGTAGTTTCTGAAATTTCACCAAGTCTTGAATAGTCACTGGAGCTTATCACAGCTAACAGTACGGGTCGTATGTAAGTGCTACGAATAGTTAGTTCCACCCATACCAAGAGGTTGTCATGTGTAAATTCTCTGAAGTTTTCCACGACTCCAGTTATGGCTCGTACCATCCTGGTACGTTTCGTACTGAGAGTCGTATGTTGCCTTCTTCTCTATTCAGCCTTCTGAACTTTATCACGGTTCTTAGTACAGCTCATACAATCAAGGTACGGCTTGTACTGAGACTAGTACTTTGGCTATTTTTCTACATTTTCAGGCATATTTTGCACATTTTTGTTCCAACACTTATTTTCCATGAAACCAAAGTAAAAGTGCCTTATATCCATATAAACATACCTAAGTCCATGTTATTTTCTAAGATTTAAATATCAAAAGTGATGTAAACTCACAGCACATCACTTTCCATCCTTTTAACCCCTAAATGTAATACCCCAAAAAACCTAAGACCAGACCCAGGAGTTGAAACGAATAAAAAAAAATTTCTACACAAGGTCACAGGATGAGTCGTCCAGTAACCCGTTGGGTGCACCATGAATCGTTGAGTGACTCATGGGGAGGAGATTGAACTTGGTTGAGTTTTGGGATTTGAGGCTGACCATAGGTGGCACCACAAGTTGTGGTCACCACCATGAGTCGTCAAGTGGGTCGTGGTTAGTGATTGGTTTGAAGGATGAATGTTTTGGCAGCGTCCCTAACGACCAGTCACCACGAGTGATCAGGCACACCATGAGTTGTGGTGTCCCTCGTGATGAACAGCGTTGAGAAGTTCCAATGCAGGCAACAAAAGCAGACCACGAATTGTGGTGAAGGGCATGAGTCATCCAGTCCCTCATTGGGACTGGCAGTGTGTTTTACCCTACAAATTTATTAAGGGATTTTCCGTAATTTCTAAGTTCCTATGGCCTAAAATACATCGTTTTAACCTCAGAATAGTGTGTTTTGAGAGGGGCAAGTTCATTCTAAGCCTATTCACTTCCATGCATGCAAGTCTAGAAGCTCCTAAGGGTGATCAAGCCTAAATTCCTCAAGTTCTTCCCCAAATTTCCATTGGGTAATCAAAGGAGTTGTGAAATAAGATTTCTATAGGTATGTAAGGCTATGAATGGGTGTATCAATCCACACCCATGCCCAATCCATCTTCAATTCATGAAATTCTAGTTGATGAATCTATGGGGTTTTAACCCAACATGTGAATTTCCTAAGTATCAATCATGGGTATGATCTAAGCATGTTCCTAATGTTGAATTATTACTAATAGGCATATTTTACAGCGTTTTCAATTATAAATTATGTTTTTAAGTTTTATAAATTATGATGCCCATCCGTGAAAATTCATGAAATTGAGATCTATGATATATGTATTCAAGTATGATGAGATATATGTGAAGAGAGTATGATTTCGAATTACCATGTCTATGTTCATGTTTTTAAATGATCAAGTCTATGTCAAGCATGTTTAAGTATTGGGCAAGCCAAAAAGATCAAATATGTTTTATGATTTATCTAAATTTCATATTATTAGCTTACCACATGGATTTTGGAGTCTAGACTCCCACTATTTTCAGCTTGTAGTATGGTTTGAGCCCAAGGCTCCTCATGTTATGATTTCAGATTTATGCATGTATGTTATAAGTCAACTTCGTCACTAGATGATGGTTCAGCTTCATTAAAAAAATAATGGAGAGCATATGCATGTTTTTGAGAGTAGTGTCTAGCACCCAGTAGGCTAAGGGTCAATCAACTCTATGCCTAAGAACTACACGCCAATGTAGGTATATTCAGATTATTTGGGACCTCCCTTTTGAGCTTCCCTTGACCCCAAGGGGCCTTCAGCTTGATATCGATATCATGGTAGCATCCTTAGCCCTGGAAAAGTTTTGGACGGCTCTGCTCACTTAAGTGTGATAGTCGGGACCATGTAAGATCTATCATGGTAATGTAGGTTATATGACGAGTCTCCCATTGTTTCTCATGATTTCAGTTATGCATGTTCATCATTCATGTTATTGTTTTCAGTAGGTTTGACCCAATGTTTAGTTTTACTTATGATTATCAGTTTTCAGCTTTAGGTCATTTGATTCAGTTATGATATACAGTTATGTTCATATCATTCTTTTAGAAAATAACATGCAATCCCTACTCTCAGAATCTTATCTTGATTATGTTTTAAGAGACACATGATTTATAATTTTACTTACTTAGCGGTTTTACTTACCTTACATAGTCGGTACATTCAACGTACTGACCACATACTCTATGTTGTATATTTCATGATACAGGCTCGGATATTCAAGCTCAGTCCCGTCATTAGCCAGACCTGCAACATTAACACTTCCCAAACATAGTTGGTGAGTCCTCATCTTTCGAGGGCCCTTCTTTCTAGTTGTATTAGTACTTTTAGTTTAAGACTTTATTGAGTTAGTTGGGGTCTTATCCCATTAACTTATCAGTAGTAGAGGCTTTTCATACATAGTATGTATTCAGTATTCAGTCTTGAGTTATGTATTCCAATGTTATGAGATTATCAGACTTCCGCTTGATTATATGTTAGAATTCTGCTTGAGTATGTTGATTTTAGATATCATGTTTATGCCATGGGTCAACTTGGAGCCTCTCGGGGCTCTTTTTCCCGTGTCTTGATCGGGGCCTATGTTCAGGTTGTGACAAACTTGGTATCAGAGCATTTGGTTTTGAAGTATCCTAGGGTGTCAGAAAGACGCATTAAGTAAAGTATTTTTCATGGGTGTGAAGCGCGCCACACTTATGATGAAGAGGCTACGAGACGTTTTAGGAAATGTACCCTTCTTTCATGATCTAAGTGATGCGATGAAATGTCTCTCTCTCCTTCTAACTCGTTCTATGTGCATTTACAGAATCATGCCTCCTTGCCAAGTTAAGGGAAGAAGAAATTGAAACTGGAATGGGAATGGCCACGAGAATGGCAATGGAGATGGGCACCAGCAGTCCCCACCGGCCCACGAGGAGCATGTACCCGAGTAGGTTGCCCACGCAGAGTTTAGGGCAGCTATATAGATGCTAGCTCAGGCCTTGACCGCTTAAGTCAACAATTAGGTGTAGCGTATGTCTCTTAGAACGGGAATGCGGCGGCGGCATGAGTCAGAGATTTTCTAAGGATGAACCCTCATGAGTTTCTTAGTGTAAAGGTGGACTAGGATCCCCACGAGTTTATTGATGAGGTTATGAAGATCACCCAGATCATGGGGGTGACGGGAGAGGAGTGTGCCGATCTAGCCTCGTATTAGTTGAAAGGGGTTTCCCACATTTGGTTCAAGCAATGGAAGGATAGCAGGGCAGTTGGAATAGGCCATATTGGCTGGGAGGAGTTTCATGCCGCATTTCTGGATCGATTATTCCCTCATGAGATGAGGGAGATAAAGGTAGCCGAGTTTATGAACCTAAAGCAAGGGAAGATAACATTTCAGGAGTATGCCTTGGAGTTGACTCGTCTGTCCAAGTATGAACCTGAGAAGGTGGAAGATCAGAGAGCTTGAGTGAGCCGATTCATGCATGGGATAGAAGACTACTTAGTCAAGGATTGCCGATACGTGATGCTTCATCAGGACATTGACTTTGCTTGGATTTGATGAACATGGTGTTCAAGCCATATTTGGATATGTTCGTGATTGTGTTCATAGATGATATTCTCATATACTCTCGAAGCGAGGAAGAGCATGCCGCTCATTTGAGGGTGGTGCTATAGACTTTGAAGGATCGTCAGTTATATGCTAAGTTTGGTTGAACCCAGTGGCATTTTGGGGTCACGTAGTGGCAAGTGAGGGTGTATAGGTTGACTCTCAAAAGATAGAAGTGGTGAAGAATTGGCCTAGACTAGTTAGTCCTTCGGACATTAGGAGTTTCTTGGGTTAAGCTAGTTACTATCGAAGGTTTGTTGAAGGGTTTTCATCGATTGCAACCCCATTCACTAGATTGACCCTGAAGAAAGTGAAGTTTCAATGGTCAGAGGCCTATGAGAACAACTTCTAGGAGTTGAAAAATCGAATCACCTTGGCACCAGTGTTAACCCTACTTGAGGGTACCGATAGGTTTGTGGTATATTGTGACGCCTCGAGCATCGGCCTTGGTTGTGTTCTTATGTAGCACGGTAAAGTTATAGCTTATGTTTCCAGGAAGCTGAAAGTCCATGAAAGGAACTATCCGACTCTTGACCTCGAGTTGGCGGCAGTTGTATTTTCCTTGAAGCTTTAGAGAGACTATTTGTACAAGGTTCATGTAGATGTGTTTACGGACCACAAAAGCCTACAATATATGTTTACCCAAAAGGATCTGAATCTATGACAGAGGAGGTGGTTGGAGCTTCTTAAAGATTATGATATGAGTGTTCTCTACCATCTGGGCAAGGCTAATATGGCGGCAGACGCTCTTAACAGGCTTTCTATGGACAGTGTGTCCCATGTGGACGAGGAAAGGAAGGAGTTAGTGAAGGATGTACATCAGCTTGCATGGCTAGGAGTCCATCTTGTTTACTTGGCAAATGGTGGTTTCATTATTCAAAATGGGTCAGAATAATCTGTAGTGACTAAAGTTAAAGCTAGGTCAGAGGAGAATCCTATTTTGGTAAAACTGAAAGAGGCCATTCAGAATTAGAACGTAGAAGTCTTCTCCAAAGGGGGAGATGGTGTACTTTGATATCAGGGTCACTTGTGTGTTTCGGTGTTGATGATTTGAGAGATCGAATGTTGCACGAGGCTCATAGTTCTAGATATCTATACATGTAGGTGCCACCAAGATGTACTGTGACCTACGAAAAGTCTATTGGTGGAGTGGCATAAAGAAGGACATAGCAGAATTTATGGCTAAGTGTCTGAATTGTCAACAAGTGAAAGTGGAACATCAAAGACCTAGAGGTGTGCTCCAAGACATTAGTATCCCTACTTGGAAGTAGGAGGAAATCAACATGGACTTCATTATAGGGTTGCCTTGCACTCGTCGACACTATGACTCTATTTGGGTGGTTTTAGATAGGTTGACTAAGTCAACGCATTTTCTACCAGTCAAAACTACCGATTCAGTGGAGGATTATGCTATGTTATATATTTGGGAGTTAGTTCGGTTGCATGGGGTGTCATTCTCCATCATATTAGATAGAGGTACTCAGTTTACCTCCTAGTTTTGGAGATTGTTTTAGAAGGGACTTGGTACTCAAGTCAAGCTTAGCACCGCCTTTCACCCATAGACAGATGGTCAAGTCGATCAGACTATTTAGACTTTTGAGGATATGTTGAGAGCGTTTGTGATATATTTCAAGGGTAGTTGGGATGATCATTTGCCTCTCACTAAGTTTTCATATAACAACAACTACCATTCCAGCATTCAGATGGCTCCGTTTGAGGCTCATTATAGGAGAAGGTGTAGAACAACTATTGGTTGGTTCGAGGTCGGTGAAGCTATATTGATAGGTCTAGATTCAGTCCATGAGGCTATGGAGAAAGTTCATCTTATAAGGGATAGGTTGAAAATAGCACAGAGTCGCCAAAAGTCCTATGTGGATGTGAGGAGGAGGGAGATTGAGTTTGAAGTTGGTGATTGGGTGTTTCTGAAGGTATGCGTGAAGGGAGTGATGAGATTTGGAAAGAAAGGGAAACTCAGTCCCCGTTATGTTAGTCCGTACCGGATTGTGAAACGGGTTGGCAAAGTAGCATATGAGTTGGAGTTTCCCTCAGAATTGGCTTCAGTTCATCCAATTTTCCATGTATCGCTCTTAAAGAAGTGTTTGGGTGATTCAGCTTTGGTTGTTCTAGTGGAGAGTGTCGGTGTGAAGGTTGGCCTTAGTTATAAGGAGGTTTCGGTGGAAATACTTAACCGTCAGGTTCGAAAGATAAGAAACAAAGAAGTAGTTTCAGTTAAGGTGTTGTGGAGAAATCAACATCTTGAGGGAGCTATGTGGGAAGCCGAGGCATATATGATGGCTAAATACTCGCATCTATTCCCTTCTGGCTCAGTTTCAGCTTGAGGTATCAGTTTCCCCCTAAGTACTCTATTCAGCTCCATGTTCATCTCATGTGCCCCAGTTTCTTTCATGTCAATGAACATATGTGTGATTCATGAATTCGATTCAGTCATGTAGTTCAGTTCGGAGTCATTCACTTATTCAGTTTTCAGCTTATATGTTCAGTATTTGAGTATGAAGATTGCATTTCTCTACTTTTCAGTATGTTTAGTTGAAATGGAGAAAATAGAATTTTGTGCACTAGGTCACAAGACGAGTCGCCTAGTGAACCGTTGGGTGCACCACGAGTCGTTGAGTGACTCGTGGGGAGGAGATTGGACTTGGTTGAGTTTTGGGGTTTGAGGCTAACCACGGGTGGGACCATGAGTTGTGGTCACCACCACGAGTCATCAAGTGGGTCATGGTTAGTGATTTGCTTGAAGGATGAATCTTTTGGCAGCATCCCTAATGACCAATCACCACGAGTATTCGGGAACACAATGAGTCATGGTTTCCCCGGTGGTGACCAGTGTTGAGAAGTTCCAGTGCAGGCAATGAGAGTAGACAATGAATGGTGGTGAAGGGTACGAGTCGTCCAGTCCCATGTTGGGACTAACAATATGTTTTTCCCTGCAAATTTATTAAGGGCTTTTCCATAATTTCTAAGTTCCTAAGGCCTAAACTACATCTTTTTAAGCTCAGAATAGTGTGTTTTAAGAGGGGTAAATTCATTCTAAGCCTATTCACTTCCGTGCATGCAATTCTAGAAGCTCCTAAGGGTGATCAAGCCTAAATTCCTCAAGTTCTTCCCCAAATTTCCATTGGGAAATTAAAGAAGTTGTGAAATCAGATTTCTACAGTTATGTAAGGCTATGATTGGGTGTATCCATCCACACATGCCCAATCCTTCTTCAATTCATGAATTCTAGTTGATGAATCTATGGGGTTTTAACCCAACATGTGAATTTCCTAAGTATCAATCATGATCTAAGCATGCATATTTTACAATGTTTTCAATTATAAATTATGTTTTCAAGTTTTATTAATTATGATGCCCATCCATAAAAGTTCATGAAAGTTGAGATCTATGATATATGTATTCAGGTATGATGAGATGCATGTGAAGAGAGTATGATTTCGAATTACCCATGTCTATGTTCATGTTTTTGAATGATCAAGTCTATGTCAAGAATGTTTAAGTGTAGGGCAAGCCCATATGATCAAGTATATTTCACGAGTTATCTAAATTTCATGTTATTAGCTTACTACATGGAGTTTGGAGTCTAGACTCCCATTATTTTTAACTTGTGGTATGGTTTGAGCCCAAGGCTCCTCATTTTATGATTTTCGATTTATGCATGTATGTTATAAGTCAGCTTCGTCACTAGACGACGGTTTTGCTTCGCTAAAAATGATGAAGAGCATATGCATGGTTTTGGGAGTGGTGTCTAGCACCGAGTAGGCTAAGGGTCAGTCAACCCCATGCCTCAGAACTACGCACCAAAATAGGTACATTTAGGTTATTTAGGACCTCCCTTGTGAGCTTCCCCTGCCCCTAAGGCGCCTTTAGCTTGATAACGATATCATGGTAACATTCTTAGCCTTGGTAAAGCTTTGGATGGCTCTTCCCACATGAGTGTGATAGTCGAGACCACATAAGCTCTATCGTGGTAATGTCGGTTATATGACGAGTCTCTCATTATTCCTCATGATTTCAGTTATGCATGTTCATCAGTCATGTTATTATGTTTTCTGCAGGTTCGACCTAATGTTCAGTTTTACTTATGATTATCAATTTTCAGCTTTGGGTCATTTGATTTAGTTATGATATACAGTTATGTTCAGATCATGATTTCAGTAAATAGCATGCAAGCCCTACTCTTAGAATCTTATCTTGATTATGTTTTATGATGTGCATGATTTATGATTTTACTTAGCGGTTTTACTTAACTTACATACTCGGTACATTCCACGTATTGACCGCATACTCTATGTTGTATCATTTCGTGATACAGGCTCAGATATTCAGGATCAGTCCCTTCATTAGCCAGACGTGCAACATTAGCACTTTCCAGCTAGAGTAGGTGAGTCCTCATCTTTCGAGGGTCCTTCTTTCCAGTTGTATTTAGTACTTTCAGTTTCAGACTTTAGTGAGATAGTTGGGGTCTTGTCCCATCAACCTGTCAGTAGTAGAGGCTTTTCAAACATAGTATGTATTCAATATTCAGCCTTGAGTTATGTATTCCGATGTTATGAG
>JACEIK010002634.1:3402-29813 GCA_018107945.1 Datura stramonium
CATATATCCATCATACCATATTCATGATCCGTGAAAAATGAATATATATATATATATATATGCACGCACACACACATACATGATCGCAATAATAAAGGAAATTCAAATGCAACAAGAATGTGATTATCTCTTTCCAAACAATGCTCGTAGGTCACTAACTTTTAAAATAAATATATTGCTTTAAATACTATGTCCTTAGGGCAATATCTTTCTCAAATAAGCAGATTGCTTTCAATACATATCCTTAGGCAAATAAATCGTCTAGGTACGGTATAACACAAGAAATAGAGTGATGAGCATAATATAAGCAATTCAAGTCATATACGTGTATCAACTAGAGCCCAAAACTAGATTATACATAGATAAGTAATTCCCTATCTCTAAATCCACTGATACACCTAACCCATAGCATAAAAATGAGAGTAAACATATTATGAACCTTCAGACAATTGCCTTTCCTTTTTGGAAAGCTTCATAATGCCCCCAATCTATCAAAATCATGCTCTATATGAATATATGAGTCTATCGACACTCATATTACTATATATATCTTAGGTAAAATTGATTCAACAAGTCAAACCAAAACCCTCAAGGTCAAAAATAGGATTTTATGACAAAATCAGTTACTCATAACACAACGATCTCAAATATGAAATTTTATAAAAACTATGATTTCTTAACTTTAGGTACAAAAACCTAATTTCCAACACCCAAATGCAGGATAAATCACAAAATAAATGATATATTAGAAGGGAAATACCAAATATAGGATTATATTCTTACCTCAAATTCATAACGAGCAAATCCCCCTTGAAATGGTCAGGTTTCAAGCATCCAAGCTTCATAAATTGAAATATGAAGTCTAAGTTCAAAATGGAGATTTTAATTATATCCGATATCTTCTTCACAAACATGACTAATAGCCTCGATTCAGCTCATCAAGAATGTGAAGAACAATCATGACCAGACCCCAAACTCGACTAAAACCTTCCTTGAAAACATGGCCACCATCACTTATAACACCCAAAAGTCCCTAAGATTAGATCCTAGACATGAAGTAGAAACCAGCAAAAAGTATGTAATTTCCCTTAGAATGACTCATCATATGTGTTGTGGTATGACTTGACGACTCATGGTAACAAGTCGTGGTTTCCCCCTGCAAATGAGGTCCTGATTTGAATTGTGGGACCAGGCAATGAGTTGTAGCGATGAATCATAGGGTGAAGTTCAGAAAGTGTGCAACATGATTTTAGTAACCACGAGGGGATGTAATGACTCGTGATGTCTGGTAATGGATCGTGGTATGGAGTCATTTATAAAGATCAGAGAAGTGAAAATTTGGTCCAACATGTCATGACTGGTCACCGCGAGTTGTGATGACAACTAACGACTCGTGGTGTGGTTCATGGTGACTGGACGTGCAGATTTTTAATGCTAAGTTCCTAGAGTAATTTCATAACTTTCTATGCTTTTAACTCCTAAAATAGGTCACTTTGGATTTCTTAAGAGGGGTATTTAAGGATTAAACTTAGCCTAAACTCTCATTCCTCTAAAAAAATACAGTAGATTGAAGAATAACCTCTCAAGGATTCTCAAGGAAGCTAGGGTTCCTCTTCTTAATTTCTCATGGATCTCAAGTCTAGTCAAGAATCCATCAAAGCCTAGGTATGTGGGATCATGAATGGGTGATTTCTTCCACCCTTATGCCAAATATCAAATCTAATTTTATGAATTCAATTCTTCCATGTCTCCAAATATGATATTCATGAATTTCTAGGGTTAGATTCTTTTAATGCAAAAACTCTATGATCTACTATGAAATTGATTCTATCATTATTCTACTTATGTTTATGATTATGATTACATATTTTTTTGTGAAAAACTCTCATGATTCTATCTTCAAGTTAGCATGATTTACTCAAGTATGTATGAATCTCATAAATATCAAGCTTATGTATCATGGTTGAATCTTCAGCAATGTTTTCATGGCTAGTTTACGTATGTCAAGAAGTTTTTGAATTGGTCATATTATTTTAAACTAGCCCATGAAATAACCATGTTTCAAGTATTATTATAATCATATGTATGTTTTAGGTGTAGTATTTAACACCGAGTAGGCTAGGGTTCAGTGCACTCAGGTCTCAGAACTACGTACCACCATAGGAAAAAAAGTCCTCGCCAGTTGAGAGTGTGTCCTTATGATACAGAGCTCATGAGTGATATCATGCCTTCATGGTTCTTACCCTTGGAAAGGTATGAACACCCTCTTAACCAGGGGTATAGGTTGGGCACCATCATACTCAGTTGGAGTATGTCAGTTATGAGAATCTCCTATTGTTCCACATGTTTCATGTTTCTTAATGTTCATGCTTTATGATACCATGACTTATAATATTTTGACCCATTGATCAATTTATAAGTTTTACTTATGATTTCAAACATGTTAAGCTTTATGACTTTGTTTTCAAAACCTTGGGTCATTATACTTCATATTATGATGAAACGCTCATGTTTTATGACTATCTCACATTCATAATTTCCAACATGTTGTCCTTACTCTCATATTTTACTTATCCTCCATACTCAGTACATTCAAAGTGTTGATCGTATAAGTTTTGTGCTATATTATCTCATAATATAGGTTTGGGTATTCAGTCTTAGCCTCATTGCTAAATTCACTTTCATCCCAGATTCAGCTGTTGTGTTGGTGATTCCTCATCATCCGAGGACGTCAGTTTTGTCTTATATTTACTTTCAGTCATTTATGTTATAGAATTAGTAGAGCTAGTGGGGGCTTTTCCCTTCAACATATCTTATGTTTAGAGGCTTTTTAGATTACGATGTATAGATGTTCAGCGATTTGACTTATTGTCTTAGTTTATACATTTTATGATATCTTGTACTTCTGTTTATGCTATATCATATGAATTTTTCTGCTTGTTTGTATACTTATGCTTATGTTATGAATGTACCATGGGTTATCTTGGAGACATTCATGGTTCTAGGTCCTATGTCGTGTCCAGCGTTGTCATTATCAAAGCATCAAGTTTAGGTATGTCAAAGTGTGTATGAAAGCCGCATTAAGTAGAGTCTTTTTCATGGGTGTGAAGCAAGCCACACTTATGAGGAAGATGCTACGATACATTTTAGGAAACTTTCCTTCTTTAATGTTCTATATCGTGCAATGAAGTCTGACTATCTCTATTCTTATAATTCGTCTTATACTCGTTTGCCGAAAATGCCTCCTCGAAGAGCCAATTGTAGAAGAAATAGCAATGGTAATGGTAATGGAAACTGGCCAGCCCCACCAGCTCCAGCAGACACTTTGAATGAGCAACTGACTCATGCAATGTTTAGGGTTGCCTTCCAAATGTTGGCCCAAGCAATGATGGCTCAAGTCAACCAGTAGGCGATTGCACCTGTGAACACCAATGGGAGGGCAGCAGCAGCTAGGTCGAGAGACTTCACCAGGATGAACTCATCAGAGTTTTATGGTTCAAAGGTGGACGATGATCCACAAGAGCTTATTAATAAGATCTAAAAGATCACTCAGATTATGGGGATTTTAGAGAAGAGAGTCCAAATCTGCCCTTCTATCAGCTGAAGGGCGTAGCTCACATACGGTATAAGAATTGGAAGGAAGGTTGTTAGGCAGGCGCAGCTCCTATAGATTGGGATGAGTTCATAACAGCTTTCTTGGACAGGTTCTTCACCCGGCAGAGGAGGAAAGCAAAGGTTGTAGAGTTCATTAAACTGAAGAAGAACAATATGACGGTTCAGGAGTATGCCTTGAAGTTCAATCAGCTATCCAAATATGCTCCGGAGATGGTTGCCAAGCCAAGGGCTCATATGAGCAAGTTTGTATCGGGAGTCTCATATTTGATGGTCAAGGAGTGCAGGACGATTATGCTTAATCAGTGACATGGATATCTCTTGACTCATGTTTCATGCCCAACAGATTGAGAAGGAGAAGTTTAAGGAGAAGGAGAGAGAGAACAAGAGGGCTATGACAGGGAACTTTGAGTACCCTCAGTAGAGGAGGGCATCGCTCACAGTCCCATCAGAGGTCATCAGCCCCAGCTCCACAGTCAGCTAGCATTCCATCTAACACTAAAGGTGATCAGAGGGGTAGAGCATGGTAACATCAGAAACAACTCGCCCATTAAGTAGATGGTTATGATCATCGCAAAACAAGTAACCCGAAAAAAATTGGGGATGAATCCATAAGGATTGGATGTTAGATTCACCAAACGTCATAAATTAATTTACACAAGAATGCATCATGTCTAGAATATAAAGTATAATTTGGGGGAATAGGTTAAACAACTTTCAAATGTAAAATTTAATCAAAGAAAAGAAAGAAATAGTTGTTGATAGAAAGATGACAGACTAGGGGGGTGCATTGGATGGGGCATTGACTTAATAGGTATTAACTAAGTGCCTTATTTCAACTAGTGTATGGATAGCCTTGGTTTTGAACTACACTCTAAGTTTATTAACCAAAAGAGTGTGCTTACCTTGAATTTTCTCAAACCCCAAAGTCAATCTCAACAAATCATTCAAACAGTGCTTAAGGAAGATTTTAGACAATTTCTAGCTCTATCTCTTAAATGGAGTTTGAATTCTTGGGTGTATACTATTTCTAGCTCCAACCTAAAAATGAAAACTCCAAATCCTCACTATTGATTTACTATCCAACCTCACTTTCCTTTTTCAAGCAAAAGCAAAGTTACAGAGCTCAATCAATGTTTGGAACCATTAATTACTAAGTTAAAACTTGAGGAACTCAATAGATCTATGTTTTCTACTCAAATCTAAGATCAACTTGTTAATACCCACTTAGAACTAAACACCCATCATATACACAAACCCCTATAAGGGAATTTAGCTACTCAAAATTAAGGAAAGAGAAATTATACCAAGGAAAAAATCTCAATTCCATCATCATTAGCAAATAAAAATCAATTATCAGCTTTTGATCTTTCAACAATGGTGTTTTTCCCAAGAAAATGAAGAAGAATATCAGAAAGTTGTATTGTCTCTGCAATATTCTCTCTACTGCACCCTCTATTAAATACAATGTCTATTCTATCATGTATCCTACAATTAGGGTAAAAATTTAGCATATATTTTATGAACAACTATCAAAAAATGCCCTTGGAAGCTTTTCAGGTATACTTGTGCCTTTCTAAATGATTTTTCCCTTCAATAGCGACGCAGGTCACTTACACTGGCACCTGCAATTCGAAGGTGCCATTGTGCGGCTCGCAGATCCCCTTTCAAGCCTAAGCAGTGTTCCTTCTATGCCATCTACAGTATGTAGATGCCAATCTACAACTTGCAGGTCTAATTCAGCAATTCTCCAGATCTTCCTGTGTGGCACCTGCTAAACAAAGATGCAATTGTGCGGCATGCATGTCCCTTTTTGTCTTCCAGTAGATTGCTTTCAGTTCAATTACTTCATCTTCTTAGTTTCAATCAAATTCCTGCACAGAAGAAGAGAAAATACATAAAACCTTTTTAAATCATTTAAAACAAAGCAATAACTCATTCTAAAGAGTCAAATGAGTTGGTAACATCGAATCTCCAAACTTGAACTATCGCTTGTACTCAAGCAAAACAGTCACTCACAAATGGAATTAACTTAAGATTATCACATTATGATAGGTGCACACAGTACCACTACGACTCAAAATAACCCCAAAATTACAAAAAGACTCAAATAAGTGCACAAATTTCAATTTGTACCACCACAAGTACTCGGTAAATAGTATCATCAGTCTTTAAATTCAAATCAGGGGCATTTTCCTTTCAATCAAATTCATCAAGCATCTCAAATCATTGACATCCAACCTTCAAGGTTTGCCTAAAATCTCATTACACAACTTGTTGCTTTCATACCTCTCAATTGAAATCAAGACTTTCATATTTACTACAAGAATGTAATGCCACTCACAAAATAAGGAGAATCCCACTCACAATCATGCAATTCACACAATAGGGATTATAACACGATCTAGAAACACTCACTCTCTCAAAGATATTCAAGTGCACACACATTTACCCATAGGCTTGCCTTCATGTAACTCTCCATTAATGTAGAGTTTCCAAGCTTTGAATCACTAAGGACTTCTGGGTCATAATGTAGGCTAGGGGTAAGGGTAGGATATTATTTAGTTCAAATGACTAGAACCTCCCAAACGCTCTTATTGCACAAATCAACATCCCACTTATAATAATGAGTCAGCTTCACCTTATCTCTCCTTTTCACAATCTCAATTTTCCTAAAGGGACACCCTTTTGAACACCTTGGCTTTCTACATTAAGCCTCGTCTATACAAGAGATAGCACCACTCAATTCTTTTTTTCTTCTTTTAATCAAATATTTTCAACTAGCCATATTGTTTTTACATTAAGAAATCGGTTCTACCTCATATTCAATCTCATTCCTCTTTTCCCTTTTTGTACACACCCCAAAACATAGGCTATTGCCTACATCAACATTTCATTTTTCTCATTTTCCCCTGAATTTTGGGCTTTAAGCCCCCATTTTTCTTTTCATCACTAGCAATTTAAGGAAGAACGGGTGTCAAAGGAGAGGATTCAAAAAGGTTTTAAGGCTTGTAATGAGGTTTCCAATAAAAAGGTTTAAGGCTCAAAAATTGGTTAACTAGGATTATTGTTAAAGAAAGGCCTTGTTTTTTCTGCGAAATAACTATCCAAAAAGGGCCTAAGGTCATTTTTCAAGCTCATCCACATCTAGGATTTTTCCTTATATAAGAATCAAACAATAGTCATACCACACAAGACATCACAATTCCAAGGAGTGTAATTATTTTAAAAATCAATTGAAAAGTATGATTGTTGAAAAGTTATTCTGAGTTCCACACAGCTCATTTGCAAATCAGAAAGCCAAACAAAGAATGTAGGCATCATGACAAGAGAATGCTTTTTAAAATTCAATTACCCCTTCTTTTCTCAAAAACTTAAATTTCTTTGCCAAGAGAAGTGCCTCTCAAGGTAATTGCATAATGACTCAAATTTACACTGAAACTTGGCATTTTTCCTTAAGAAAGTCACTTCTCAATCATTGAAAAATGTCACCCAGTTCGATACAAAAATTAAGATAAAAAAATTTTGCTCCTTGGGAAAGAACCGTGGTATGAAGAAAACCCTTGAAGTGTATTTACTAGATACTACCTATAAAGGTGATTACTATGCATGGGTAGTAACACAATTGAAGGGTAAACCGACCAGACATTGGCAAGTCACATCATCATGGCAAAAAAATTAAGCCCGACAAGAGTGAAAAGTTAAAATCAATAAAAAAAAAGCCTGAAAAGGGCATTCATGCATCCAAACATTATTCAAATATAAATGCATGATATCCAAAACATCCAAAACAAAACATAATAAGCCTGACAAAGGAAACAATCACAAAAATCAAAAGAGGAACTCCCATCCCCTACTAAAATGTAAACATTATCCCCAATGTTATCAAATAAAGGATAAAGGAGCAAGAACATCCTGAGCCATCTACTCCTCATAATCATTACGTGGATTTGCCTCTGCACTAGAGCCTGCGCCTCCCCTGCGGGAGTGAGTTGTGCCCAAGGACTCCAATAATACCCTGGACCCTAATTCAGATTTCAGTTTGTTCTTAGACGGTTGTGATGCGGCCACATCTTGCAACCTTGGAGAAATATCGGCACCATCTTCTTCTTGCTCGTCCTCCTCGTCCTCCTCTAGGCCCTAAGTAATTCATCGGTTGGCCACAGTGGTGTGCGAGATAGCCATAACTTTACTTAGAAGCTCATGTCGGTGTTGGATAGGGGCCTTTCCCTTCATCTCCCTCAAATCACCCGATAAACAGCGCTCCTCGGCCACGTCCACTCGGAGCACAACGATGAAACTATCAAACACATCCTTCATCATTCTTGAATGATTTCTAGATCATGGATGTAAGATTCTTGGTCAACTTTGTGAGCTAATTTTCAGGGGCATATGTCCTATAAGCCAGCTTTGGACCCTACTAGGTGCGGGAAAATGGAGTCGCGATGAAGAGATCCATGAGGTGGCACCTCTTGAAGCATATCCGGAGCATTTCAAGAGTAAGGCTCGTGAGGTCTTATTCCAATAGGGCACTATCGGTTTCATGTGCCGAAGAATCCTCGGTGACATCCATAGTGATTTCTCTGCTTCTTGCTTTGGGGAGCATACGCATCCCACTTTTTATCTATCTCAATTACTCTAGTAGCCTAGTGGGCGATCATCATGAAAATAGCATACTCCTAAGCTCTACCAGTACATTGTCAGCTTTCCTTTAATCTGCACACTATCCACTTCCACTAGAAGTTATGCACCTCAAACATAATGCAAGCTATTAGGATGGAGGCCTTTAATTGCACCTTCTGATCATTTTACATGGGCGGAGGCAGACAAATCTAGCCATAGTTTGTCTTGAATAGAATATCACGCCTTGGAATTTCACTACCCAAGTGGCCCACTCGGCTGCCCAATTGCAATAATCCCATCCACCCATTTGAGTTGGTGGCTTTGGTCTAATCCACTCTTGCAAATTCAATTCCTAGAGTAATTGGGTCCTTCTAGTGATAGAGTTTATGAAATTATGGGTGATATCAATTTCTTTCCTAGGTACCATGACGGATGCGGAGACTCGGGAACTCATCCACTCTTCTCGAAATGCTTCATCGAGTGTGTTTCCTTTCTTGATTTGGGCGTGAACTCAATCACCAAGTAAGGTATTAACCTCTAGATGCGTCAAAAGAGTAATCACTTTCGGCAAATTGTATGTTGATGTTAAGGAACTCACACTAACCCAACCAGGTTGAAGCGCTTCTCCGGTGTGAATAGCGGCCATCCGGTACTTGATGAAGTAAGGCTTCATGCCCTCCACAGAGAAATGGAGACTTTCCTTTGTGTTTGTAGGGACTAGAGTGTTTGAGCCTTTGCCTTTGCCTTTTCTTTTGTCTCTGTTGGAGGATGTAGCCTTCACTTTATCCTAACACCTGGATGAAGACATATTTCTGCAAAATAGTGTGAGTGCCACACGAAGCAGAACAAAAAACTTTTGTATTTTTGCTAATATAACACGAAAATATCTACAATTAGTTGAAAAGAAAGGATTTGGAATTCATAAAGGAAAAAGTAGCATGAAAGTGTCTTTGTGCACACACGAGTTACTTGCGTACTTGCGAGATAGGATCTGAGACACAAGTAAAATCACTTGGCCACTAAGTTGGCCGGATGCATTATCAGGTTTTGAGAGATGGAGATCTACAGTGAGAAGATGTAACACATGCACCACGAAATGAGTTTGGGACTCCTAACCACCACTTGCGTTGGACTTTGCATTCCATGAGTAGCATATGTGTGGCATGCATATGTAAGTGCCTCAACCCTTAGTTTAAGAGGTTTCCAAGTTCAAATTTGACCATTTTCAATTCAAATCTAACGAGTACTCAGACTTCCCTGAAAGGCATACTAACAAACATAAAAAGTACCACTGCGGCCAACTACAACAACTCAAGACTTCCTTAATAAAGGATGTTACCATCTATCATGAAATCTTAGAGTTACTATTCTTACCATTACCATCAATGTCCTTCTCACTCACAACAACACATAATGCTCACTAACATGATCACTTTTCATCAAAATGAACAAATTATAATAAATTCCATTGCTTAATCCAACCAAATAATCAACACAATCTTGAAGCAGATGATTTTCTCTTAACAAAGACATTACTCAATCTATCATCGGGAAAAATCAATCATCCACCCAGAGTCAAACGAGGTTACTCGAACTTCACCCTCAACTATATTTCATGGAATAAAACTTAATACTAACATCTAACATCAAATAAAGCAAGAGTTTTCCCAAACATTTTCAATTTCATGTCAACCCACATACACCCTAAAATTCAATTTCAAGACATCATAAGGAACACATGGGGGAATAGGAGAATGGGGAATTATAGATTACCATACTTGTCCTACATACTCCTCAATCAAAATAAAATTAAAAATTAAGCCAAAGAGAATACCAAAATAGAGTGAGAAAAGGTGGGTAAGTAAGAAACAAGCTTCATACAAATGGCAATGGTGTTGTCGACCCTAGATACAGCTGGAATTGGTTGAGTAATGTGGCGATGAGAAAATGAGAAAGAACATGAGAGTGAAGGGTTTGGAATGTGGGAAGTGTATAGTGAATAGGGGTAAGTGGAGATTTAATAGGGAATGAAAATGGAGGTAAAAGGCTGAAAATTTGGGGTTTTGAAGAAGGTGGGGAAGGTGAAAGGTCGGGGGTCAAATATGGGTCAGGTTGGCCAAATAGGTGATCCAACCATTTTAAATTATCATACTTGTATCTTCGCACACATGGGGCCAAAGATACAGATACGTGACACACGTATCAAGTGCGGTTATGGATCGAATGTGCCAATACACTACACAGGACCTACATTGCACATGCGTGCAGGTCTAATTACGCTTTTTGCGAGATGAGGAACAAGTACCTTGCTTTTGAACCTTTTTTTCAAGGCAATGCAGTTATAGCCACGCACTACCATCCATTCTATAGAGTGATGCACACGCATTTTACAGGTCCAGCGCATGCATCTCATTTCCCTTCCTTCAACTTTTTGCCACAATCTACAAATCCTACCTTGAGCAAAAACAAAAAGTGAAATAAAAAGAAATTTAAAGACAGGTTGCCTCCCCCAGCACTTGATTTAACATTGCATCGACGATGTCACTTTAAGGGTTAAAAGAGTACGAAGGCCACCCATAAGGGACCTCGCCCGGCCTCATCTATCACGTGAATCACTTCCACAACTCTACACTTAATCACAGGGTTTCATCGATTTGCATATATTGAATGTGACCTTATCACCACCAGCTTTGAATTTGATTTCTCCTAGCTCAACATCCACTAAGAAGCTAATCTGGTCTCCAAGAATGGGCGCCCTGCTAAAATGATAAGGCACCTCGAGGTCCCACATCTCGCAATCCGGCACCATAAAATCCGCCAGGAGAATGAATTTATCAATTTTAACCGACATATCAAAAGTATCCCCACCAGTATTTGTTGAATCTATCCACCATAAGCAATCTCATCAGTAGGTTTAGGATCGCCAAAACCTAACTTCTTAGAATCTGGGGACATAAAGTCGATGCTCGCCCCTATGTCGACGAAGTCCTTGTTAAAATAAATACGCCCCAATGGTGCATGGAATTGTGAAAGCCCCTAGATCCTCTTTCTTTGGAGCTAAATTGTTAGCCATAATTTCACTACAATTATGTGACACCTCCATTGTGCCCACTTCAACTACCTTCTTCTTTTTCAATAATTCCTTAATGAACTTAGCATGCCCAGGAATTTGCAATAGAGCATTTACCAATGGGATAGTCATAGACAATTTACTGAACATATCAATGAACTTCTTGGGCCAGATTGTCACTCTTTCTTTTTCATCGGCCAGGGTAATGAGGTGAAAATTTAGGCACTGGCCTTTAGCACTTGGAGCCTTCTTACCTATTTATCATCACTCACAACTTGAGGAGGGTATAACCTTTTCTCTTCCACTATATTCTCATCATCAATTACCATAGGTGCCACTTGGCACCCACGTCAACCAACTTCTCATCCCTGCTTCATTGTGCCAACATCCTCTTTGGTTTATCACCCGCATTCTCAACTACCTTACCTCTTGTAGCGATTTCTATGTAATGTCCATCATTCTTCGGGTTTGGCATAGTGTCACTACTCACTAGGGAGAGTGCCCTTCATTTGGAAGTTCATTTAAGCAGATAGATGGTTCATTTGTTCCTCAAGGTGTTTAATTAATTCCAGTGAAGATATCTTAGTTTAGACAGTATATACCTCAACCTTTAACTCTTTCACTCTATTATCGGTCTCGATTCAAATCTCTTAACACTGCCAGCATTTCTTCGATTTTGAATTCCCGGGATCACTCATACTTATTTGCATTGGAGCCACATAAGCCTGTAGAGGAGGTATGTATGGATTTGAACTTCAATGATTATACCTATCACCTCTCTCTCGCTCAAAATCTCTCCATTGGCCGGCGGCTTCTCCAGCCTTGATTTCCTATCACGAGGGCGCCAAGGGCCTTAGTTTGCACCTTGGTACCCTGAATGAAACAACATTTGTCTCATCATATATTGGCACTCTTTATCAAATCTAGCATGAGGAGATTTATTCTCAAAGGAGTTAGTCACTTAGGTTCCAATAGCATTTACACTTTTGGTGTCTAAGCCTATAATATTCTTAGCAAGCAACTTCATTTGAGTCATCATTTTAGCCAAGGTCTTATCCCTCTCCTTCATCCTTTGTCTCATCTCAATTGTCATGTGTTTAAAGGTGCACTTGAGGATGCCTCAATTTTCATTGTATGCCATGCTCAATTAGTCTTAGTCATTCTATCCAACAAAGCCTTCGCAAGTTTGAAGGTTTGGTCCATGATTGAACCACCGACTAGATTGTTTGCCATAGACTTGTTAATTGAATCAAAGGACCCGATAGAAACTTTCTAAAATCACTCCTATTCGACAACCCATGGTTTGGGCAAATGGACACGCCTTTCTTGAATCTTAGCCACACCTCGTGTGAGCTGGTTCTCCTAGGACTTTGCAAAAAGTTGCGTGATCTAATCGGGCAATTATAGAATTCTAGAGGGTGGAAAAACTATCTAGGAAGCTTCCGTCAGCTCGTTCCATGATGTTGAGTAGATCCGGTAGATCCTCAACCAAGCTGTGCAATCCCGTTGCAGGAAAAATGAAACAACCTCCAATAGAATTAACTCTTGGGCGATGGTAGAAATGTTGAGTGGTTGGTAGATTTCGATGAAATTCCATAGATGCGATTAGCATCCTCACTAGCAAGATTACCAAACTAGCCCCTTCATTCAGATGAGATGTGGCATGGTGCTAGTGACATGGAACACTACATTTCCACCATTGGAGGTAGGCGAATAGCACCAGCTACATTATGAGCAACGGGCTCATCCTCAACATCCATAAATCCATCCACGCTACTAATGTCACTAGCGTGGCTCATCTCCTAGTTAATTAACAAAAATAATAAAACAAAGTAAAGAAAACAAGTTGCAACACAAATATGAATCAAAAACAACAAATGGAAATCAAATTCCAATCCTTGACAACGATACCATTTTTGATAACCTTAGAAACAACTCTCCCATTGGAGAGGTGGCTACGGTCGTCACAAAACAAGTAATAAAGAATTGAGGTCAAGTGCAAGGGTTGGATGTTAAAGTTCACCAAACATCGTAAATTAATTCACAAAAGCATGCATCATGCCTAGACAATAAAATAAAATTTGGAGGAATACGTTAAGCAGCTTTCCAAATGTAAAATTTAATCAAAGCAAGGGAGAAACAATTGTTGATATGGGAGAGACTAGTGGATGTGCGTTGGATTGGGAATTAACTAATAGGTATTAACTAAGAGACTTAGATTCAATTAGTACATGAATAGTCTTGGTTTAAACTAAACTATTAGTTTCTCAGCAACAAAGAAGTGTGTTTACCTTGAATTTCGGTTCTATATTTTACCTTTAACCATTCGATTCCATTTCCAGTTCAGCCAAGAAAGACAATAGATTTACTTATAAGGTGATTAGTTTCATAATAAGAAATTAAAACAATATAAACAACAAATAATGAAGAACCAAAACTAGCATAAAATCAGTCTATCAAAGATCAACCATCCACCATGGCCCAAATCGTAGAGTATGAGTTTAGCAACACATAGAAAAATGGAAAAGACTGAATCATCATCATTCAAAGTAGCATGAAGAAAGAAGAAACTAGTGTAGAACTTGTCTCCTCTTCCAAACGACTTACAACCCATAAAAATAATATATGGAATATAAAAGTGATGAAAAGATGATTAACAAACGTCCTAGAGTCTATATATATAGTTGAGCCTTCAAATGAAGGTATTTCTTCCTCCAACACTTAGCTTTAAAATCGGCAATTTCTACTCACGAGATGGCCACGGCATGCCAGCCGCCTATAGCCCCAAGTTGGGCTCAAGTCTCCTCTAGAGTTTGGCCTCGGGCACCTCACCATCCATCTCGTCATTGGAGTTATCCAAATTTCAACACCTCACGGATCCTCTGGGTGCCCACAGTGCCATATATCTCGCCAAAGTGTTAGTCAAATTTCTTAGCTCTAAGATCTCTTTGGCACCCAGCCCGTCCATCTCACGAATTTTAGGAAATTTCTCTAGAAGTACGGAATGCTCTATGGCACCGTGCCTCTCATCTCACCAAGGTGTTGAATGAAATATCTCTAAAGTTCGAGACACAGTGCTAGCCACCAGCCATAGCCCCAGATTGCTGCATATTTCTTTGCTTCTCAAATCTTCATACCTTGAGCTAATTTGGGTCCTTTTTTATTTGTTTCCTATTCAAAACACCTCAAATGGTTTGTTAGCATAAAAAAAACACAAACACATGAATTTATGCTTTTAATAAGGATTATGAACTCAAAAACAAGGTAAAAAGATGGGTAAAAACATGGCAAATGGGCATGAAATATTCCCAACATCAGTTTTCTCCCTCCCAACTGGGGCTCTGATTGGACTCCATGATGCTCACGTTGGGTAATATTAGTTTGAGAATCTTTTATGTTTCTTCATGTTCATACTTTATAATATTTAGAACTTTTAAAAATACAAATACAAACTCTCAATTAAAATATTTTTTAAACAAATATTAAATTTTTAATATTTTATTTTCAAAATCATTGGTCATTATACTTCAAAATATGATGAAAAACTCATATTTTATGACTATCTCATGATCATGATTCCTGACATGTTGTCCATACTCTCATGTTTTACCTATCCTCCATACTCAATACATTTAAAATACTAATCGCATACTTTTATGCTATAGATGCTCATTATATAGGTTCGGATTTTCCGTCTCAGCCCGCTACTAGATTCCTTTCATCCTAGATTCGGTTGTTTGTGTTGGTGAGTCCTCATCTGTCGAGAACATTATTTTTGTCTTATCTTTACTTTCAGATTCATTTTCAGTTACAAACTTCATAGAGCTAGTTAGTGGCTTTTCCCTCAACTCATCTTATGTTTGAGTGAACTCCGAGACTATGATGTGTAGATATTTAGCGGTTTGACTTGTTGTCCCAATTTATACATTTTATGATATCTTAGACTTTCGCTTATGCTATATCGTATGAATATTTCCCACTTAGTTATATACTTATGCTTATGTTATGCATTTACCATGTGTTAGCTTGGGGTCATTCGTGGTTATAGGTCTAGTGTCATTTTAAGGATATGCTCGGGTCGTGATATTGTCCAAATGCAAAAATCAACATTTACCTTCTTCATGAATGTGACTAATGCCTCACAAATAAGAAGAAGGATGTTTGGGGCTCACATATCGGTAATATCACCAATAACTCCAAATTCTTTGACTCTGGAAATCACCCAAAAACCTCGACACAAACCAATAGTAAATTCGACTATAAAATATGTTGTGGACTGTTGGAATCATCAATTAATCGAGTTTATGTCATTTTGACAAATATTGACCTTGGACAGCTCTAAACTTTAAAAAAAAACTAATGATTTAACTCAACAATCCAAATCACTCCCAAGAGTGCCTCAAGATGCAATGGAAAAATCCAACTAGTCATAAATCACCCTATGGACCTAACAAAGTTGTCAAAACTCGAATTCTATCTCATTAGCCTAATACGTTTACTTTGATCAAATTTCCAAAACTTCAAACTTCTAAAACTAAAAAATCATTCCTGAAAAATATCTGATCACCTCGAGAATTATGTCACTCATCCTAAATCATAAATATATAATAAATATATTGGAATTATGAAAACAAGGAAAACAAGTTAAAACTACAAAATGACTATGAGGATCATTACATCATCCACCACTAAGATACACATTCGTCCTCCAATCTACCTAATCCAAAATAGCTACAGGCTCTCCTCAAATGCCAAAGAAACTAGGGTTGAGCTTTCCCTTCTTCCCATACCTAATATCACCACTCAAGGTGATATCTTCAAACACCTTATCACTAAAAGCACGAACTCCAAATCCTCAAAGCCTTTTTTTATACATAACTCTCATATCAACTCTAAGCTATGAGAAGCCTATTCTGAATCAACTCAACCTTAATCAACAAATCTCTCGACTAGTTTGCACCTCAAAAACTTTTAAGCGATGAAGAATGACCTTCCCATCATATAAGAGAGTGAATAGGGTCATCTGGATGCTAGAATGATAACTTTTATCGTACTGCGACTCTACCAAAAGCAAAATATTCGTCCAAATGACTACATGAAATCAATCATACATGCCCATGTAGAATATATTCAAATACCTCAATAGATTTCCAAATAACCATCGGTTGTGAATAAAATGTTATACAAATATCTACCTAAGTATCAACTCCTCCCGCACAAACTTCTTGAAATTACGTGCGAATTGAGTGCTTCTATCTAAAATGGAGATAAGCACCCATGGAAATGAATCATACCCTTAAATAAGATTTTGGATAACCTCTTGAATAGTATGTATTCTGATTCAAAACAAAATTGAGAAAATTTTGTAAATCTACCTACAATGACTTTAATAGCATCAAGCTTCCTCAAAATCGGTAGTAGGCCTACCACAAAATCCATATCAATTTGTGCCCACTCGCAAAATGAAATACCCTTTGAACGGGTGCCAATAGGTTTAGTGGAAAATAAATTTTACAGAGCTAATTTTTCATTTTTATATTGCCCAAAAGTGAAATAATAAGGAAATAAGTTTGCTCAAGAAAAATCAGCCTCGGGTGTTGAACAATAGCATGTCGGCTAGAGAGATGTGTGCACAGGAAAATGCCGCATGGAGCCACACGTGTGCTAGAGTATAGGGTTTCACAACACAAGCATCCTAGCGCACGGATGCGCGCGACACGCCGCGTCCATGGCCGACTTGGCGATGCCCACTTCTATTTTAAATAACTTTTGATTCCTAAATCGGTTTTTTTAATTCAAGAGCACTTCGAAATTTACATCATTGGAATAATATTTACATATTTTGAGGTCAGTATCCAATCCTCCAACACCAATTAAGTTGTCCATCTTGTAGAAGTAATTTTGTGAGTTCATCCAACTCTTCTTAGCTTTAGTAGTTGAAGTTTTGGTGAGTTTCCAAAAGGAATTTGGTGTATGTGTCAATATATTCGTGGTGTTCCTTCATCTTGAGGAATGTAAGGACTTCTACACCCTCTCTACCGTTAAAATTGGAAGTTTTGTGATATATATCAAAACGGCTAGACGATATTAATTTTTTCTTTGTTTTTCATACATGGGTTGTTTTTGATTGCCTTGAAAGCTATAAGATGTTGGGATTTGTGTTGATCATGGGAGAGTTTGACCAAGGAAAGTTGAGCTATTTAATTGCCTACGAGGTGTCTTAAGGCTAAACCTCCTTGACGAGTTTCTTAGTCGGCAGTTGGTACGACTCGGTGGTATTTGTCGCGTTGCCTCAGAGTCACGGAGGCGGTGCTCCCTTGATACACTCAAGCCAACACGAGCCCGGATTCCACAGCAGGCTAAGTAGCATGTTCTCCATTTACTATAAATAGGACCATAGCTCCTAATTCCATGGGGGTCACGATTTACTCACGGAAGCGCCTAGGAGTGAAGGGGAAGTGGGAGAACTCAGCTAGCGTTTGTCAAATTCCCTTCTCATCACCAATCTCGTGTAAGTATGTAGTTTTAGGAGTAGATTAATAGTAGTGTAGAGAGTTTTACGAACATGATGGCTAGAACCCTTCCTCTAGGGTTGAAGCCATGGATTATGATTGTGATTTTATGATATTGTTTGGAATTAAGTTATTGATTGTTGTTTCATCTTGCATTACGGATTGTTGGTTGTTTTTATGATTGATCACCATGAAATCATATTTGTTAGCTTGGGTAATAGCTTGAGAAAGCATTACCTAGGTGGGATATGAATGTGAGGAGCATGTTTTGTATCTCGGAGAGGTTTTGTGTTGGGATAAATATACCTAACAGGTGCTTGAATGACAAACGGGGTTATGAAAGACCAACTTGGGATGTCACATCACCACTCTAGAAGAAGTAGATTGTGAGGCTAATTTGAGTTAAATGGTTGAGCGTACGAAAGTCCCTAATCGTTTCCCCGTAAACCACAACATAATGATTGCCCATGGGCTTAGAAATTAAACTCCTCGCTCACAATGATGCGGTGAGTGCCTAGTGTTTAGAGGCTCGAAAAGACCATGAACATGCAATTCTAGTATGTGAAATAACAATTGATAGTTCCATGCTTGTTCCATTGCAAAATGTAGTAATCGCATGATTATGGTTTTTAACTCTATGTTTCTCTAGGTAATTTAAGAATATTTAGTTGACTGACTTAGACTTAATTAATCTTAATGAAAATGTCTATAACCACTTTAGGTATTTAAGATTCACACTAGAAATGGTTAGTTAGAGGAATGGGTCCAGTCCCTGTAGGTTCGACAATCCGGTTCATAAAAGAGCCACTACATTACTTGCACGACCCGTACACTTGCGGGCGCGCTCGATGTGAAAAAGAGTCTTCAGTCGTAATGGAGCATAGTTGTCCTATAGTCCTTGTCCATTTACTATAAATGGGACCCATAACCCTAATTCCATAGGGGTCATGATTTTACTACGGAAGCGCACAAGGAGTGAAGGGAGAAGGAGAACTCATCTAGGGTTTGTAATTCACTTCTCATCTACCAATATACGTGTAAGTATGTAGTTTAGGAGTAGATTAATAGTAGTGTGAAGTAGTTTCCTGAACATGATGGCTAGAACCCTTCCTCTAGGGTTGAAGCCATGGATTATGATTGTGATTTTATGATATTGTTTGGAATTAAGTTATTGATTGTTGTTATCGTCTTGCATTACGGATTGTTGGTTGTTTTTATGATTGATCACCATGAAATCTGTTGTTAGCTTGGATAATAGCTTGAGAAAGCATTACCTAGGTCAGGACATGAGAATGTAGGGAGCATGTTTTGTATCTCGGGAGAGGTTTTGTGTCGGGATAGAAATATACTGGCTGCCGTGCTCGGTTGACAAACGGGGTTATGAAGAAGACCAACTTGGGATGTCACATCACCACTCGAAGAAGTAGTTGTGAGGCTAATTTGAGTTAAATGGTTAGACGTATGAAAGTCCCAAATCGTTTCTCTAGTAAACCACAACATAATTGATTGCCCTTTGACTAGAAAATTAAACTCCTCGCTCGCAATGATGCGGTGAGCTAGATTTAGATGTTTAGAGGCTCGAAACACCATGAACATGCAATTCTCTAGTTATGTGAAATAACAATTGATAGTTCCATGCTTATTCCATTGCAAATCATAGTATCGCATGATTAATCGGTTTTAACTCTATGTTTTTCCTAGGTAATTTAAGATATTTCGTTGACCCAAACTTAGACTTAATTAATCTTAATAGAAAATGTCTATAACCAACACTTTAGGTATTTAAGATTCACAGTAGAAATGGTTAGTTAGAGAATGAGTCCAGTCCACAATGGGTTCGACAATCCGGTTCTTAAAGAGCCACTATAATACTTGCCGACCCGTACACTTGCGGACGCGCTCGATGTGAAAAAGAGTAGGTCGATTCGTGATGGAGCATAGTTGTCCTATAGTCCTTGTCCAAATATCCTGCTATACCATGCACAAATGCTTGCTCACCGCGCCGGCCCCAGTCGGCCTAACTCAGGGGCATAAATAGATAGGCGGGTGAACTCAAGGGCGTACTCCTGAACGGTCGTCCTTCCTTGCTTTAGATTCACAGAATTCAGCCTTCCAACTCCCTCATCTCTTGAGGAAGAGCTGATCTAGGATTGTAACTTTGAAACTCCTCCCATGTGATCGGACATGCTCCTACGACCTATTTGTCCTTCCACTAAGCGGAACAAAATATGTGTAATCCTTCATACGGTAGAGGCCAACTCTGCACACTCAGCACTGCTCACCCCCATAACATGGGTGATCTTGGCAATCTTAGAAACTCCAGTAGGTTCATCCTCAGAAGTCCCTAACTCGAGCCGCCGCCGCATTTTCCATTTTGCGGGAAGGAACATATTACAGCGGCTGGCGATTGACTTTGGCTTGAGTCAAAGCACGCGCAAGCATCTCAATGAATGACTAACTCTAGTTCTGAGGCTCTTGAGCTGAGGTGGGGATGGGCGTGCTCATGACCATTTCCGTCCTCATGTCCCTCGCCACCTCCGTTCCTCTTTCCATTCAACCTTCAAGGAGTCATAGTGCTGTCGCGAATAGAAAAATTAGAGAGGATAGAAAGGCTTTCACCACACAACATAGATCATGAATGAAGGAACATTTCCTAAAACTTCTAGTAGCCTCTTTGTCATAAGTGTGGGCGGTGGCTTCCACACCCATGAAAAGACTCTACCTAATAAACTTTTAGACTCCCAAGGACACATCAAACCTATGACTCTAATACTAAGTTTGTCACGACCCTAGCATGGACCCAAATCGTAGGCATGGGATAAGGGACCTCGAGAGACCCCATGTCGACCCATGGCATAAGTGAACAACTAAGCCGGAAGAATAAACTAAAGAAAACCATCAATATAACTTTCAATGAAATCTAATTCAACATAACACTAGAATAACATACGAAACTACTTGTATACATAAATTAAGAAAAGGCTCTAGTCTAGGCGAGTTGATGGGATGACCCCAACTAACTCAACAATACGGAAAACTAAAATATGACATGAAAGTGAAGTGTAGTCCTCAAAGAAGAGGACTCACCAATCACGCAGTGCTGCTTTCGATAAGCGACTACGGGTGGGTGGAACACGAGGAAGGCAGGATCTGCGTCATGAAACAATGCGGCATAGAAGTATGCGGTCGGTACATGGAATGTAACGGTATGAAGGTAAGTAAAACCACTTTAGTAAGTAAATCATTTAAAACATTTCATGCATATCATAATCTTTCAAGTATAAGTAGAAGGGCTACATGCATTCATTCTGAAATTGAAATCTTATCATAACATGATCATGCTTTTGCTTTATCATGCTTTGCTTTGCACCATCATGACTGACTCGAATGACTCAAATATGAACATAACTTTATATCAAAACCTGAACATTGAGTCAAACCTTATTTTAGAACATGCATGCATAAGGTAATCATCACGAGTAATGAATATGCAAATCTGAATGGTATAGAAAGTGGGCGACTCGTCACATAACCAACATACCACGATAGAGCTTATGTGGTCCCAAATATCACACTCAAGTGGGTAGAGCCGTCCACAACCTTACCAGGGCGAAAGACGAGACCATGACATTGATATCAAGTTGAAGGGCCAATCGGGCCGAGGATAGCTCACAAGGGAGGTCTCAATATTTCTATAGTAGCAACCTACATTGGCGCGTAGTTCTGGGGCATAGGGTGATCGACCCTTCACCCGCTCAGTGCTAGACTCTTCTCCCAAAAACATGCAATGCTCTACATAGTATGTAACGAAGCTCAACATGGTCCAATGACGAAGCTCAATATGAAATCATGCATAACTCAACATCATATGAACGAAGCTCAGCATTGTCTATTGACAAAGATCATAATGAAATCATGCATAAACTCAACATCATATGAAAATGAAGCTCAACATTGTGCTTTGACGTATCTCAACAATGACATACATCTCAATTATGAATTCATGCATATGAGAAGCTTTATTTTGAAACATACCACAAGCTCAGTCTTAGATGGGAGCATCTACTCCAAATCATGTGGTAAGCTACATGTAGAAATATTTACTCAATATACCACATGCTAGAATTTATAATAAAAATTGGGGAATTTCATTTCAAAAAATGTGATAAGCTTATGTCGGGAAAATCATCATGTGGGCATTACCCAAAGTTTTATCATACTAAGATCTATTCATTTCATTTTGAAAATAACATCATAATCATGGGTAGCTTTAGAAACATGCTTTTAATCATTATATCTCATCATCATCATACATTCAACATCATTCTCTTCTTTCATGAATTTCTCATCCATGGTCATTTAATTTCATAATTTAGAAATCACTATCTGGATTGAAAACAATTTGGAATCTTCTCAAGCTTCACAATTCGTCAATATAAACATAATCTAATTATACCCAAGTATAGATATTGAAGAATCATGCAATTGGTTAAAACCCCATACTTTATCATAGACAATTTATCACATTTTGATAGGAATTGGGAATGGGTGTGGACGAAGACACCTACTCATAGCCTGACATACCTTAGAATGGTGAACTCTAACATCCTCTAATTGCCCAATGGAAACCTTGAGATTTTGCCTTGAATCTCCTCTTCAAACCTTAAATCTTGCATCCATGGGAAGTATGACTTAGAATAGGTCTTCCCCTTATAAAACCTCACTAAAACTATCCTTAAACGTTGTAGTATAGGCCCTTAGAACTTAGGAATTACGATAAAGACCTTACCAAAATCGCTAAAATTAACTGTCAGGGGGTCCTAATGGACGACCTGACGACTCGTTGCCAGGGCCAACGATTCATTAGGTTGCTTATCAAGTGCACTGGATAAAAGGTTTGCAGGGGCTCGTAACAGATGATTTAACGACTCGTCCCCCGTGACCATGATTCGTGGTCACCTCTCGTCAAGTACACTACCTTAACATCAATGAAAACTCACTTTTCTTGATCACGACTTACCTCACAAGTCGTTTATTTTCCCCAAGCCTCCCCACGATCCATTTGACGACTCGTGGGGTCTCCTCACGAGTCATCCAACGACTCTTCTTGTGCCTAAAACATAAATTTCAAAATTTTCCAGTTTCAACTCCCGAGTCCGATCCTTGAGCTCTCGGGATATAACATTGATATGCCTTGAGTTCTTGTTGGTTGATAGTACCAAATCCTAACTAGTTCCTTCCAGTATAATTGGGGCAAATTTGCATGAATCAGTGCTTTCAATCACCAATTTTAACTAGAAAATCGAGGATCAATTAAATATATTAAAGCTAAATATCAATTGATCATAATTGAGATATCTAGGTTTCACAACCTAATTGGATTCATAACCTTAGTAAGAATTTTTATGCTCATGATTGAATAAGAGAAGGAAACCTTTGAATTAAACATGATCAACATGCAATAAAGTAGAATAATTGAGAATTCAAAACCCTAAAAATATATCTTCAAATGTAGCTTGGAATACAATGGGTTCAGAAACTCTATTCTCTATGATAATTTTCTGACTCTCTAAGAAAAAGACTAAAAATGATATTTACAATAAGGTTAAATCCCCAAGACTAATTTAATTCCGAACTGTCCAGTTACAACACATAGACTATATATTGGATTTACGATTGATATTCTACAACGCAACTTGGATTCATGATCTGTCGGCTTCCATGAATCAATCTACGGACCGTACTTTAAATCTGCGGTCTGTATCTTCCCTTATAGATTGGATCTACAGACAAAAAACTCTCTGAAGTTTGATCTGCATCTTCATTTACAATCTGTACTTTAAATCTACAGATTGTATCTGCTTTTGTATGTTGGAGTCTCAGATTGCGATATCTCTAATTCTCATTTTTTGGTGGCCATTCATGGTCTGTAAATTGCATTTATAGATTGTAACTAGCTTCATTTTTCCTCTCGGACTTGAAAGTTCTCTATAGTAAATCCATGATTCATCAGACGAATCGCAAATTGAAGTTGTGAATCATATTTCATGGTTTCAGCAGTAGATTTCTTGGATTGTTGTACCTTTGCTCAAAATAATTGGGATTCTTGAAATATAGAAATATAACATTAGTATTTACTTATAATTGTACTTAAAGGAATGTAAAACTCTATGAAAATAAGTACAAATGTATCATAAAATCCCGACACATTAACACCACAACTAAAATATTTGTTTATCCTCAAGCAACTAAAATAAGAAAATATATCCTAGACTCATGTTTCGATCTCACAAAGTTCAATGCCTATGATGGTATTGGAAAATAGCTACAAGCATTAAATTTCTCAAATAATTCACGCCTCTATCATATGAGAATAGAATTTCTCTTAACCATTAGGAATAATCATGCAATCTCTACTAATGACATCATATCAAATTAAATCACTGATTTATTCAGGACACCTAAATTGTGAAGCAACTTATGTTAGCTATTTTCATCCATATTCCCTCTCTTTAGACCAAGGACGTTGTCCATATTTAACAATAAAAGTCACTTTCAACAGACGGACAAAAGATCAAAAAGATAAGACAAAGACAATCAACTCCCACAAAGCTGATGTTCATAAGTTAAGTTGCAACTACCATATTGTTTCCTTTTTTCTAAATGCCTCTACTTTTGAAAATTTGAGTTAAGATCACACAAGGATTTTTCTAAGATTGTAAGATTGGTTAAAAGGACAGGAAGGCTACAAATATGTGATTTTAGTGACTTGGTACCATCCTTGAACACTACATCACCTTCCTATTTTCTTTTTGCTTTTGTTCCATTTTTTTCCCTTTTCTTCCTTAGCATTTCCACAACCTGAAGCACATCTTTGTGAGCTTGTTCTTTCATTTTTCTTTTCTTTTTCTTTTCTCTTAATTTTTTTTCTTTTTCTTCATACTTTTTCTTGCTCATTATGCCTTGGGTAGTAATTTAAGTACCCATACTTACCCGCTTCTCTCTTTTTCACTCGTTCATGTCCGACTTGCACCTTTTTACATAACCAAATCATTTTCTAGTATGAATGAGGATGGATTCAAAAGAGGATCAATTTATAATTGACTCCGGTTTCATTGTGCTTGATCAAGAAAAATGGCACTAGGGATATAGTCGTTATTTGGTAGGGTTATTTAGGCACCTAGGTCTTTTGAATCACAAAGAAGGCCTACATTCATCTTTACATCCCAAAATATCCTAAGTTAAAGTATGAGTAACTAAGCAAGTTCTAGAGTGTAACAGTAACAAGAGAACATAACTACAATCCTGACCACACATTGGCACATGGATATCAAGAGGACTAATCATTTTTACTCCCAACTAGGTTATCTAATGCTACAGTTATCACATACAAATGTCACAAATAGAGGTCAACATGTCAATGCAAAATAGTTTTGGAAAAAATTTTGAAGGGGCAATTTTTTACAACTAATCACATTGCATGCTTCAAGCTTTGCCAACACCACCTAAGTCAAAAATACTTTATTCAATCAAAAAAGATACAACATATATTAGTACACTTAAGAAATTCTCCAAGCAATCTATCATTGCGACAAATCGGTATGGTACATACACTACATTATTATGTTAGATTCAACAGAATTTAAGCCTTCTAGGAAACAACCATGACTAAGAAAACACGAGAGGAATCTAAGCTACTCTAAACTATAAACAAAAGCAAAATTAACTACACACACTATCAACCAATAATCATATATCAAAAATGCAAGCCTCACCCCCAACATTAAAATATGTAATGCCCCTAGTACATGAAAAGTGAAAGAGCAAAGGGGTAAGAACTCCCTGTGGTGCACTTGGGTTTCCTCCCTTCTTAGATACACACCAGACTGGACTAACCCATTTACTGACATATACCACTCCGGCGTCTAGCCATTGGATGATTTCTTTCTTTATCATTTCTTGCATGGCTGGACTTAGCTGCCTCTGGTTCTCGATGTTAGAGGGACTTTCCTCCTCTAATAAGATCTCGTGTTCCAATGCTTGAAAAAATGTCTCTAGTATCTGCAATGGTCCAAATGATAGTCCTTTTATATTTCATTAGCTTTGTGAGCACTTCTTGCTCATGTTCATCGGTAAGAAAAAATGATACAATAACTGGCAAGGTGTCATCAACCCCTAAAAACTTATAATAGAGATGAGCTGCCAATGGCTTAAGGTTAAGGTTCAATGTCTCTTGAATAGATGGTTTAGTTGGAGGAGTTGCTCAATTCTCAGGATCCAATGAAAGCTTCCTTGTCTTGTAAGTATAATACCTAAGCCCCTCGAGTGAATTTATCGCCTACTTACAACCTTCCATGTTGTTGGATGCATCATAGTTCACTAAGATAGCTACCAAATCTTCACACTAGCCACTTTCCTCCGTTTGCATGTCTTATGCATCATCCATAGCTCCTATCTCATTGATCACTAAAATGCATGCATATTGATCACGGGGAAAAATATCATGCCCGTGATACGCTTTATAACTTAAATTAGTCGTGTTGTCTAAGTTATTTTATACATTTTCATGTAATTTTATATAAATGTGAAGATAT